>WNGS01113838.1:0-16868 GCA_020271785.1 Procambarus virginalis
TGTGTAGTGGATTGTACGAGATCGTGGTTGGTTTGTATTATCTAGTTTGTTTCAGTAGGTAAAGTACGACTACGAGGACGCGCACCATCTGCCAGGTGAACCCCTGCGACTACGAGGACGCGCGCCATCTGCCAGGTGAAGCCCCTAGCGAGTAGAGCACCGCGCGGGGATTTTCCCGGAAGTTGTGGCGTGTCGGACGCGTGTAAGCATTTGGTGTTTGGGTATGTGGTCAGGGAAGATTGGGTCATGTTGTTTGGGGAGTATGTAGGGCTATGTGGTATGTGCTAGAGTAAGTGATATGTTGTTATGTTGTTGAGAGTAAATGAATATGTATGTTTGTTTTCCATAGACTTAATCCTGTGTGTAGATAATAGTTTATGATTAAAGACTATGTATTGTTATGCGCCTAGAGTATGAGTGCTCTAGAAGGTCCAACATATGTTGTTGGGGTAGGGGAGGGACAGGGGTGAGGGAGGGTGGGGATAGGGAGTCTGAGGGAGAGTGCGGGGACCTCCCCTCATGCCCTGAGTGTTTAGGGTCATTTTGTGGTTTTTGTGGTTTGTCAGCTTCCGTTGGGTAGGGGATGGAAGCTATGTGCTTGGTATGCGGACATGTGGAGGGAGGGGGGGCCCCCCAATACCTGAGAGGGGGCAGGGAGTTAAGACGAGAGAAGGAGGGGAAAGTGAGGAGACAGGTGGAGCCATTATTTTGACTTTTTCCTGCTCAACGCAGCTGTTGGTGATCTAGGACGTCCATTAGTTGGGCCATACACGGGCAGGAAGTGCCTACTGTCCACCTTTCAGTGGCTAACTGAAGAGTATTTCCAAGTAGCGGTGTGATCATATCTTCCTCTCCCCTCCCCCTCCTCTCCCTCCCCTCCCTTACTTTCTAGAGTGGTATGGACCAGGTCCACATATTCTTTTATTATACACTTAAGCGATTTACAGCGATAATAATAAGACTTCTTGGTTGTTTAGCTAGCAGACAGATGTGGAAAGGCTTTCATTCAGTCCATCGAAGCTTCTGGTCATCCTAGCCAATCATCCAATCTGTAGACAGGTAGATTGGGAGGGTAGGAGAGAAAGAAAGAGGCAGGCGGACAGACAGACAGACAGACAGACAGACAGACAGACAGACAGACAGACAGACAGACAGACAGACAGACAGACAGAGAGGAGAGGCTCTTAAGATGTGAATGAGATGCGGGAGCAGTAGGCATAGAAGGTCTGTTTTATGTGTACTGGTCACCTTTCACTAGCTAACTGTATTTCCATGTAGCTGGTGTGGCCATATCTTCCGGAGTTAAGATGAGTCATTATTTTTAACTTTTTCTCACCCAATGCAGCTGTTGGCGATCCAGGACGTCCATTAGTTTCCCCTTACAGGAGGTTTTGGGACATAGTTCGGCCATACAAGACAGGAAGTGTGGAGGAGGGTGAGAGGGCTGAGTCTCTCTTAAGATGTACCAGTTGGCGGATAAGGTCTGTTTTATGTAACAAATGCATGGAAGGGGTCAGTCCAAAACGGATGTACACCGTTGCCCACGTACCCTTAAGTGTTTTCAAAGACCACAGAGAGGGTGTGTGAGTGTACGGCCCCACTGCACAGAGTCAAACTGAAAGCATTTCCTTGTAACTGTGATCTTATCTCCTCCTCCCAGAGGGTGCGCATTGACTGCCGTTACTTCCGCCAGGCCAATGCGGTTTCGTTAAGGTAATGGAGATGTAGCTAGCAGCAGTGGGGCCTCACTATTCCACTTACCGCCCCCTCGCACTGGGGGGAGTGGCGGAAATGGGGTGTACCATCCACCCATCCACCCACCACCCATCCATCCATCCATCCATCTCTCTCTCTCTCTCTCTCTCTCTCTCTCTCTCTCTCTCTCTCTCTCTCTCTCTCTCTCTCTCTCTCTCTCAGATCATTTATTAGTTTGGAAAAGTAACATCTTTTCCTTTCTCCTGCTGCCACTGTTCATTTCACTTAGACTAACAGCTCACCAGAGGATGGAAGACTAATGTCAATTTTCGGGCCCCCCATCTCTCACACTATTATAACCGTATAACGTAACATGTCCATCATGCCAACGTTGTTCTCTGCCCAAATAACATTAATCGTGAGTCGTGATCACTACCTACAAATTTTGTTAACTATGATCCCAACATCAGCTAGGCCAATAAATATCATTGAAATGTAAGCGTTTTTTTTTTTCTTAATCTCCATCACCTCTTCTATACCATTACTGCAGACCTTGTAACACACAACGTCACACACCATTCATATATAAGTCAATGCGGAAAACATAGTCTTGTTACTATTATTAAATTGACTTGTTCATTATCCATGAGTACAAGATCGTATCACAGCCTTGAAATCAGACCTACATTATCCAAATGTAAACAGACCGAATGAGTCAATAGTGAAATAGCTCTGACTTGTAACACAGTCAAACTTTCTTCTATCCAAATAAATATCATTTGAAAAATGTATGTCTGTCTACTCATTCCGTCTCGTTAGGGTCTGACCTGGTGTCTTTCCATAGCGGGAAGTTTTCACTCATCAGCTATTAGTAATCGTTCGATCCAGCAGAAAAAAAAACAGAGACTGCTGACAGTGTGTCAGTTTTAACCTAACGTAACGTGGAACTCATCATCTTTTCAACAGTCCAAATATCATTATGAAAAGTAAGTGAGACTTAGTCCCGCTCAATTACATGTATTATTATTATATAATTGTGAAATAAGCACAGATGAGTTTGGGGAGACATGTTCACCGCCTATAAATTCTAGATAGAAAAAAACAGACTCATCATCTTTTTCAGCAGTCCAAATAACATTATGAAAAGTAAGTGAGACTTAGTCCCGCTCAATTACATGTATTATTATTATATAATTGTGAAATAAGCACAGATGAGTTTGGGGAGACATGTTCACCACCTATAAATTCTAGATAGAAAAAAAACAGACTCATCATCTTTTTCAGCAGTCCAAATAACATTATGAAAAGTAAGTGAGACTTACTCCCACTCAATTACATGTATTATATAATTGTGAAATAAGCACAGATGAGTTTGAGGAGACATGTTCACCACCTATAAATTCTAGTTAGAAAAAAAACAGAGACTGGTGTTAACATAGTGGATGGAAAAAAAGTTTATCATTCTCTTAATACGTTTTTATTCAATAACTGACAGACATTACATATTTTTATCTTGACAGACTTTTTATTCAACAACTGGTAAACATATCACATCATAATGCAGTCACATGGTGTTAACATAGTGGATGGAAAAATAGTTTTTCAATAACCGGTAGGCATAATATAAGACACATATTTATCTTGGTAAGACAATATCTTACATATTTATCTTGCTAAGATAGATTATCCACTAATCGTCTTCATTTTTTTTTTGTTTTTGTTTTTCAACTATTATGAGTTGTTTTCCATTTTTTTTTAACACCATGGCTAAGTGAGCCAGAGCTGAGTAGTAGTTAACCTCCCATTCAAGCTGCTCATCTGGATTCAAGTCAACACTGTCAATCATACCCAACCCATAAGGAATTTTAACGCGCTTGATTGAATTATGATGCTTAGTCATGCTTAAAATTTGATTAATGCATAATTTAAAGCTCCATCGTCTCTTGATCTTAGTATCATTGCAGAGTCCCTCCATTATACAATCTCTGTCCTCCTCACACTGTTCTAATAGAATTTTTTTGCTAACATCGTTATTTTCTATTGGCGGGCCTGCGACATACCGGGTCACAATAGCTATAACATGTGGTACGCTTCCCGGTGACGGAGAAGGAGAAAAGACTGCGCCTCCTACTTTGATGCGGTCAGTCTCCACCACATAGTTACTTAATGGTTGAATCGCTCGCTGTAGTCGTGTATAAGGATACCTCTCCCAGATCTCGCATGACATTCCTCCAGAATGGGCGTGAATTGAAGGAATGTCATACACTATACAGTCACCAGGACGGAACTCATCCAATGCTAGATAATCACCTTCTACTTTACAATCTTTAAGACATGATAGCTTATGAAGCATATACCTTGAACACATCTTGACAGATATTAAACGCAAGTTTGCGGATGTAAGGATTATATACAGTATAGAGTTACCATTTACTCTTTTCATTCCTCTATTACATCTGTAAACACACTCAACTGTTAAAGTGGAAAAATAAACAGAGTATATTATTATTTTTTTTTATTAATTGCAAACAAAGGAAAAATGGTAACAATAGTAAATAAATAAAATGAGTAGATTATATATTTCTAGTCAACTGTTAAATCAATGAGTTCAATATCTCCTGTGAGGTCTATTATAGGCACAGCTCTGCAAGGAGGTTTTGTAGTTTCACATTCACCCTCGACCACATCCACGTTCGAATTGTTGTTATTCATCCGATGATAAGCAGAGGCAACGCCTTCACTTAACTTATGTGTAAGCACACCGTGTGTAGGCAATGCTGCAGGGATAGCATTCCTCGCAGAGTCAACCATCACAAATTTCAACCCGCGACGCTGGTAATGCTGCTCCAACTTCAACATTATGGGTAGATATTTCAGTCTCCATACTTCTTGATTGTAACTCTTCCAATACTGACCACAGCCCATCCCAAGTCCAAAGGGGAAAATTATGCGATTAATTTTATATTCTTCTTCTCTTGTTAAGATGACTGCGAAGGCCTTACGCAGAGATTTTGTAAACCAATAGCGACGCATTTCTTCTGTATCCAACTGTAAGCCTCTGTAGTAGTGCGGGTCGGTAGCATTTAACGTCTTGATTTCCTTCATCGTCATGTTTAGGGGTTTAGACGATTTCCCTCCGGCGTGATGTGATATTAATCCAATGAGGTGAGGTAGATGAGGGTCGTCACCAATTCGATTGTTGAATTGTGGGGGTTCACCATAGACTATCTCTCCAGGCATGACTCGATCTCTTCTCTCTGCACGATTTTTGTAAGGTAGTTTGCTCCGATGAATGCGAGCATAAGGATAACGAGTCCATAATTCTTCAACCACCTCACTCATCATCACGCTAGTGGCGTCCATATCGTAGATGATGCAATCGGAGTAAGAGTACTCCGAAAAAGATGAAAGGCTGCCAGCTACAGTCGTCAACATCTTAGCTAATGAGTAGAGGAAGTGAGACTGAGAGCGGTGAGCAGTCACCCTTTATACGGTTGTGCGAAGGTTAGTGGGTTTCCTGTTTTGTTTCGTCCCTGTTTCCCTAGGACAGGCTAAAATCACTTTGACGTTATAAGGTTTTAAACTCCTCTGCAGATTTTGAATAATGGGGAGGTAAGCACTTTCCCACTCTACATCTTCACAACGACCTGACATACCTACACCCCAAGGGAGAATAACTTTCTTGATCTCCTCAGTATCTTCAATATACAATATGAGTTCTTCTAAAGATTTCGCCAAGTATAACAAGCGATTTTCTTTCGTATCAGCACGCAAACCTTTAACCATAGCGTAATCTTTTGATTTATCGGTAATGGCTTGAGCAATAGCATTCCTCTCAATAGGCTTCCCTAATCCATACTGAGTTGCCAAGGCTACTATGCTTGGTCCTTGACTGCCTCTGCTGATGTGAATGGATCCGGGTGTTGGACGGTCTTCTCTGATGCATCTCTTTAGATTATACAATTGCGTTCTGGCGTAAGCGGTGGCGTGAGGATACTTATCAGCAATGTCCTGCGACATGCCGTAGGGGGAGCATGATATACAATTTACAGAGTAGACAATGCAGCACTCTCGATTGTTAAACTCCTCATCCGTCATGTATCCCTGATGAATTTCTACAGAGTTCATTTTGGCTATGGAGATCTTTTCCCCAACGCGATATATATGAAACACAGGGATGTGATGCGCGGGCAGTAATGAATTAGTATGATCTAGCCACCCCCCTTTTTATCCTCATCGGGGCGTGTGTGGCACGCGCGCAGGCTCTCAGGTTAGTTTCCAGTTACTGATTAACCTCACTCTGTAGCTATGTATTTTTATATTATTTATTTATATAATAATATATATATTATTATTATTATTATTATTATTATTTAATAAACGTGGATTATAGTCCTTTCTAGCAGTAAGATTGGTGTAATGCTATAATCTCATCAATGAGGTTTTATATTGACTTTGCACTACGCTTGGATTTTTTTTTCTAAGTTGAGGAGCGCTAGGTATATTCCTTCACATCTCGTTCACTATAGAAATTAGTCTAAGGCCGTGGTGTGTATATAACACATTTATCTCCGACAAAACTACTCTCCCTGGACGGGTGTTTATAGTGTGTGTAAACTTTCAATCCTCTACTGGATTGAAGTTTAATCTATCTACTGGATAGATCAGATTAGATTTTTTCACATCAACGCGAAGCTGACTATTACATCTTTCCTACCAGCTCTGCTTAAACTAGTCGAGATTACCTTTAAGCCGATACATAGATCTCTCAATGAATATGTAGCGAAATGTGTCACCCCTTTCTCGAGGATAAATAGGTCGGGGAAGGTCTGGTCTTTACCACAATTTTGAGTGTTCGACCAGCATGGACGTCTTTCGCACCAAAACATTCCGCAGCATGGAACGATTGCGTTGTGAGCAGATGAGACTAGACACTTTTGTGGGATGGCGTCTTGACTGGCTTTTGCCCAGGGATTTAGCAAGCGATGGATTCTACTTCACCAAATCTGTGGACTACTGCATATGCAGTTTCTGTTATACTTTAATAGGTGGCTGGGTGGAGGGGGAGGACACCCCTCGCAGTCGACATGTAGTTGCAGCACCTTACTGTCCTTTCATCTGTGGAAAACGCACTGAAAATGTTAGCATTGCGCTAAGCAACACTGTCTACGCCTACGGATTGAATTTCACCTATTCCGTCCTGCAACTGGAAAGCGTGGGAAATTCAACTAACAATTGTAAGTACCCAACACAATTATGTGTGATCTCTTAGTCTCTGTGAATAACGTTTGGTTGTATAGTCATTGTGAGTATCCTGCTAATAAGATTTGTGTGTGTGTGTGTGTGTGTGTGTGTGTATATATATATATATATATATATATATATATATATATATATATATATATATTCTAGCTGCTGTGGAATGGAGCGGAGAAAACTCAGGAATTCTACCATTCTCTATACCCATATACCCAGAGATGGCAGGGTATAAGACTCGTTTGGCTACATTTGGAATCATCTGGCCTGATATGAGTGGACAGTCTCCAGCAGAATTGTCCCGTGCTGGCTTTTTCTCTTGTGGTGTGTATTGGAAGATATTATTATTATTAGTAATATTATTATTATTATTATCACCATTATTATTATCACCATTATTATTATTATTGTCTTAATGTATTCACGCGAGTCAAGTCAGTTTGAGGCGTCCTAGTGTCCTAGTATTTATTTATTTATTTATTTATTTATTTATATACAAAATATTTTTTCTTTTTTTTCTTAGGAGTTGGAGACCATATACGATGCTTTTATTGTGGTGGTGGACTTACTAACTTCGAACCTTCGGACAACCCCTGGACACTCCACGCGCGATATTATCCAGACTGCATCTACTTAAATTCGAAGAAGGACCGAGCGTTCATTAAAAATGCGGTCCCTTTCACACCTCCTCGAGTGACAAAACCCGTTGATGAAACACTGATTAACGAGCTCCTGCTAGGTCTTGACTATTTCAATGCTCTCGCTACTACAGTGCGATTCCCATACATTGCCCTGCGAGCTGCGCTAAGAGAATACCTCAAGATAAAAAGGGATATATTACCTCTCCTCGGTGAATCTAACTGTGAAGAGGTGATGTTATGGTTTTTAGATCGAGTGGAAGAATTTGAGGACGTGGATGAGGTAGCTGAACCTCCCTTAGAAGTATTATTGTCACAAGGTGTTATCTCACACCACCAAGTTCCCGCAGTAGTGGGGGTAGATGAACGTGTAGATGTTGTTGCGGAAGAGAATGCAATGCCTGGTGTTGGTAGGTTTTATTGCAAGGTATGTTTCACCCGAGAAATAAACACGGTTCTCATCCCCTGTAGACATATGGTAATATGTTCGGACTGTGTAACGAGATGTGTCAAATGTCCTGTATGTCGAGGAGATGTGGTACATCTACTTCTTCCTATTATCTCTTAATAAACAAATATAAAGTTGATTCTTTTATATTATCCTTATTAATTATTTTTTATTATTATTATCGCTGTGTGTGTGAGTGTGTGGTAAGGAGGCACCCTCGACCTCTTGAAAGGGTGGTATATAGCCCACCCCTGACCTGGTAGGGTAAACACTCCGTCCAAGATGTCCGCACGAGTCTCTGCTTCCGGTGTAGCCTCTACTCCTCACTCGGATGGTGATGAGCGCCTAGGTCAAGCCTTGGCAATAATACGTGGTATGTTTCCCTTAAGTCTAGATAAACATGCTAAGAGGCTTTCTTGTTCTTTGCTGATGTTGTTGTAGTAGTAGTAGTAACAAATAATAACAATAATGGGGAGAGTGTGTGTGTGTGTGTGTGTGTGTGTGTGTGTGTGTGTGTGTGTGTGTGTGTGTGTGTGTGTGTGTGTGTGTATGCTAGTAATGTAATCTTCTTTTTAGATTATCTGGAGAAAGCTAGCAGTCGCGGCGGGGCTAGCAGCAGCAGCAGCAGAACCACCACCAGCAGAGCCGCCTCCGGGGGGAATATTTTCATTTTCCTGGGGAATACTCACATACACACAAACACCGGGGAGGTGGTTGTGACCTCCTCCCCTTCTCCAGAGGACCACGGTGTTAGCCCTCCCCCTCACCTTGGTGATGGTGACCGTAGCGAGCAGGGCGTAGCGGGTGTCAGCCTCACTGGTGCCACACTCACCACAAGTGCTTGTCTCCCTACACACACCACTACCACACTCGCTACTGCTCCTGCTGATGGAGATCGATGTGATAGAAGTAGTAGTAGTAGTAATAACACTATCCCTCATTGTGTACTCGCTGACAAGACTGCTGATGAGAGGGGGAATAACACATTATATTTTATGAATACCGTTGAAGAGGTGTTGTCCCCCAGCCTTTTAACTGGGGGGTGTAGAGTAGGTAATGACATTGCTACTACTAGTACTACTGGCAATAATAGGACTGAAGAAGAAGAAGTTGTAAGAACGAGTGTGGATATTTCACAGGGGGGTGAGCTTCCAGACCTCTTGACTATGAGTGAAGGCCTTGATGATTCGGTGTTTGCCACTATTTCTCTCTCAGAGGATAACCCCGCTACTCAGACCGAAAATGATTTGAATGTAGAAGCATTACTGGATGAGCGTATATTGCTTACAGATAGTCAACAACGAGGCTTGCTAACAGACATTGATATGAATCTTTTCCTAAACCCACAACTTAGTTCGCTCCAAGACACGACTACAAACAATAAGCCTAAACACAGCTCTCACCCCTCCTCGTCCACAACCCGTAACTATAAACTAAGTTCACACAAACCTACATCTCGGGCTAGAGGTCGTGATGAATGGAACACCATGTCTCAGTCTGTGATAATAAGCAGTGATGACGAAAACTTAACCCCTCTGCGAAGGATTCGAGTTGGGGATGATCTTAATAGACTCAGCTATATTGATAGTACCAGTGACAGTGATAATGAGGTTGAGCGTGAAATAATCGCTCCTCCCCCACCCAAACGACCGATGAAACGTTGTGTTAAGCGTCCGACTATAGAAAAAAAACCTTCCAAGCCTAAAGCTAAAAAGAACTTTTTGAAACCCCGCTGAAATCCAGTAGTCATGTAACCGCATTATGTTATGTTATGTTATCTTCATGTGGGTGTGATATGTCTTCCAGTTATTGAATAAACTATTTTTCCATCCACTATGTTAACACCATGTGACTGCATTATGATGTGATATGTTTACCAGTTGTTGAATAAAAAGTCTGTCAAGATAAAAATATGTAATGTCTGTCAGTTATTGAATAAAAACGTATTAAGAGAATGATAAACTTTTTTTCCATCCACTATGTTAACACCAGTCTCTGTTTTTTTTTTCTAACTAGAATTTATAGGTGGTGAACATGTCTCCCCAAACTCATCTGTGCTTATTTCACAATTATATATAATACATGTAATTGAGCTGAACTAAGTCTCACTTACTTTTCATAATGTTATTTGGACTGCTGAAAAAGATGATGAGTCTGTTTTTTCTATCTAGAATTTATAGGCGGTGAACATGTCTCCCCAAACTCATCTGTGCTTATTTCACAATTATATAATAATAATACATGTAATTGAGCGGGACTAAGTCTCACTTACTTTTCATAATGATATTTGGACTGTTGAAAAGATGATGAGTTCCACGTTACGTTAGGTTAAAACTGTCACACTGTCAGCAGTCTCTGTTTTTTTTCTGCTGGATCGAACGATTACTAATAGCTGATGAGTGAAAACTTCCCGCTATGGAAAGACACCAGGTCAGACCCTAACGAGACGGAATGAGTAGACAGACATACATTTTTCAAATGATATTTATTTGGATAGAAGAAAGTTTGACTGTGTTACAAGTCAGAGCTATTTCACTATTGACTCATTCGGTCTGTTTACATTTGGATAATGTAGGTCTGATTTCAAGGCTGTGATACGATCTTGTACTCATGGATAATGAACAAGTCAATTTAATAATAGTAACAAGACTATGTTTTCCGCATTGACTTATATATGAATGGTGTGTGACGTTGTGTGTTCACTGATATTTTGGCCTAGCTGATGTTGGGATCATAGTTAACAAAATTTGTAGGTAGTGATCACGACTCACGATTAATGTTATTTGGGCAGAGAACAACGTTGGCATGATGGACATGTTACGTTATACGGTTATAATAGTGTGAGAGATGGGGGGCCCGAAATTGACATTAGTCTTCCATCCTCTGGTGAGCTGTTAGTCTAAGTGAAATGAACAGTGGCAGCAGGAGAAAGGAAATGATGTTACTTTTTCCAAACTAATAAATGATCTGAGAGATAGAGAGAGAGAGAGAGAGAGAGAGAGAGAGAGAGAGAGAGAGAGAGGAGAGAGAGAGAGAGAGATGGATGGATGGATGGGTGGGTGGGTGGATGGGTGGATGGTACACCCCATTACCGCCACTCCCCCCAGTGCGAGGGGGCGGTAAGTGGAATAGTGAGGCCCCACTGCTGCTAGCTACATCTCCATTACCTTAACGAAACCGCATTGGCCTGGCGGAAGTAACGGCAGTCAATGCGCACCCTCTGGGAGGAGGAGATAAGATCACAGTTACAAGGAAATGCTTTCAGTTTGACTCTGTGCAGTGGGGCCGTACACTCACACACCCTCTCTGTGGTCTTTGAAAACACTTAAGGGTACGTGGGCAACGGTGTACATCCGTTTTGGACTGACCCCTTCCATGCATTTGTTACATAAAACAGACCTTATCCGCCAACTGGTACATCTTAAGAGAGACTCAGCCCTCTCACCCTCCTCCACACTTCCTGTCTTGTATGGCCGAACTATGTCCCAAAACCTCCTGTAAGGGAAACTAATGGACGTCCTGGATCGCCAACAGCTGCATTGGGTGAGAAAAAGTTAAAAATAATGACTCATCTTAACTCCGGAAGATATGGCCACACCAGCTACATGGAAATACAGTTAGCTAGTGAAAGGTGACCAGTACACATAAAACAGACCTTCTATGCCTACTGCTCCCGCATCTCATTCACATCTTAAGAGCCTCTCCTCTCTGTCTGTCTGTCTGTCTGTCTGTCTGTCTGTCTGTCTGTCTGTCTGTCTGTCTGTCTGTCTGTCTGTCTGTCTGTCTGTCTGTCTGTCTGTCTGTCTGTCTGTCTGCCTCTTTCTTCTCTCCTACCCTCCCAATCTACCTGTCTACAGATTGGATGATTGGCTAGGATGACCAGAAGCTTCGATGGACTGAATGAAAGCCTTTCCACATCTGTCTGCTAGCTAAACAACCAAAAGTCTTATTATTATCGCTGTAAATCGCTTAAGTGTATAATAAAAGAATATGTGGACCTGGTCCATACCACTCTAGAAAGTAAGGGAGGGGAGGGAGAGGAGGGGGAGGGGAGAGGAAGATATGATCACACACCGCTACTTGGAAATACTCTTCAGTTAGCCACTGAAAGGTGGACAGTAGGCACTTCCTGCCCGTGTATGGCCCAACTAATGGACGTCCTAGATCACCAACAGCTGCGTTGAGCGGGAAAAAGTCAAAATAATGGCTCCACCTGTCTCCTCACTTTCCCCTCCTTCTCTCGTCTTAACTCCCTGCCCCCTCTCAGGTATTGGGGGCCCCCCCTCCCTCCACATGTCCGCATACAAGCACATAGCTTCCATCCCCTACCCAACGGAAGCTGACAAACCACAAAAACCACAAAATGGCCCTAACACTCAGGGCATGGGGAGGTCCCGCACTCTCCTCAGACTCCCTATCCTCTCCCTCCCTCACCCCTGTCCCTCCCCTACCCCAACAACATATGTTGGGTCTCTAGAGCACTCACACATACTCTAGGCGCATAACAATACATAGTCTTTAATCATAAACTATTATCTACACACAGGATTAAGTCTACGGAAAACAAACATACATATTCATTTACTCTCAACAACATATCCACATACCTCTTATTTTAAACATACCACATAGCCCTACATACTCCCAAACAACATGACCACAATCTTCCCTGACCACATACCCAAACACCAAATGCTTACACGCGTCCGACACGCCACAACTTCCGGGAAAATCCCGCGCGGTGCTCTAGTCCCAAACAAAGATGGGTCGCTAGTCCACAAACTAAGAGTGTTGAGTCAGGAAGAATGTCTTTGTGAAATATGCACAGAAGAGTTTGGGGAGATGTGATCACTACGTACAAATTCTAATATTTTTGTTAACTGTGTGATCACGACATCTACCTCTCGGCCTCTTGTTCCGCCTCTCACTAGACAATAAACCACAATTTTGTATAATTTCTCGACTAGAATACCACTCTGAAACATCTTTACACTGTATTTTTTCATTGACACGTGCACAGCCATCCAAGGGAATCTCACTACTGCATGAATGTTTTGTGTGTTAAATATACGAACCTTTCCTAGCTTATCATTTTTCTTTGTGAAAGTTATATGTGGTGATCATATCTCCCGAGTCCACACAATAACCCACACATCTCCCATCTTCAGTTTTCAAATCACAGCTCGCATCTAAATTACTGTTATTTTTTTGTTTTGTTTGCAGAAACTATCTTTTGAGAATATGCACAATGTCCTCAATTACTGTTCGTATCATCAAAGTCCTTTCAGTCATCAAACAAGCAGCGGTGCTGCATAATCCCAGAGATTTGATGTATGCAAGGTACACCATTTTGACAATTCTGACACCGACCCACCTTAGCGCGATGACTGTGCGCAACATAGCCTAGCACTCTTAATAATTTTATTCAAGCACTGGTAACATAGCATAATGTAAGATTTTTTCACATTTCATATCGCGTGTGTAGATTGTTTTAACAAAAAGTGAAACATGAGAGCATGAAATAATAGGGTTGAGATAGGAAGAAAGGCCTTGTGGACGGCTAGTCATAACTTAACATATCAGATATTATTTCACAGAGTTTTAACCTTTTGCAAGTTTTTCAGTGTTTTCTTTCTTCTCTTGTGCTAAGTGAGTCAGACAAAATGGGTCCTTTCATTAGTTGCCAAGGCAATACGCCATTAGCTAGTCAGTCAAAACATATTACACGCATTATTTCACAGGAAATTTTTTTTTTTTCTAGCAAATATGGTTCCTTTAAGCAATTCAACACATCAAACATCAGCAGTTCGCGAAATTCTCTTTAGTCAATAATCATCCTTTACAGTATTTCTTTACTAAAATAGCACTCCAAACCTAAGTGGTCATTTGTATTCACACTGTCGCACTTAGTCAATAATTTGTTTTCCAGAGTGACAAGTTATGCTTAGTACCGAGATTTCACGATGTAGCATTGTTTCAAGAGAGTTCACACTGTATTAATTACGGTCCTGGATATGTTATGTTATGTTTATGAAGATGACTACTTCTTACTTACTTATTATTTTTACCCATTTCCCCACACCCGCTGCTTTCAGCCTTCACATATTCTTATCAATCAAGTTGGCTTACTGTTTTCCAGTAGATGGTTTCACATTACATATATTAATCAACTTTCAAATTCAGTTCAGTCTCTTTTCAATATCACAGCTCCGTTGTTCCCCTGTCAGTATCCAGGTCACACCTCATATTATCACTGTCATTACTACTACTATCATCAACCATGTATGGGATGTCTCAGACATTCAGTAAACAACTTAGTAAGTGTTTAATAAACGTGAGAATCACTTCATGTGCGCTCATTTAGTGTAGTTTAAAGTTTTCCATCTTGAATTAATACTACTATCACCAACTTTGTATTGGATAGCTCAGGCCATTCAGTTAACAACTCAGTAAGTGAAAAATCACTTCATGTGAGCTCATTTTTTAGTTTAGGATAAGGTTTTTTCATCGTAAAAATACTATTATCATCAACCAGGAATTGGACGGCTCTACCATTCAGTTAACCACTGGTAAGTGTTTACTGAACGTCGAAAATCATTTCATCTGTGCCCATTTTTTACTTGACCCGTCTCCCTCCAAACCAGTCAGGGACTAGGGTCCCGACTCGGACAGCAGGTCCCGGTTTGGAGTGGAGACGGGTTCAGGTAAAAAATGGGCACACAGGAAATGATTTCGACGTTCGGGTAAAACACTTACTGAGTGGTTAACTGAATACCCGAGAGTCCAATACGGGGGTTGATGATAGTATTTAATTTAAGATTGTGAAACTTAAAACTAAACTAAAGGCCCACACATGTGACAATTGTCCACATTCATTAAACACTCACTGAGTTGTAAACGGAAAGACTAAGCCAGCCAATGTAAGGTTGATGATGATAGTAATATTTTAAGCTTGGGAAACTTTAAACTAAATGACCCCACATGTAGCGATTTTGCATTCGGTAAACACTTACTGAGTTGTAAACTGAATGTCGGAGCCAGCCAAAACAAGGTTAGTGATAGTATATATATATTTTTTTTATTTACGATGGAGAAACTTTAAACTAAAAATGCGGACACATGGAGGGATATCTATGTTCAGTAAGCAGTTACTGAGTTGTAAACTGAATGGTTGAGCCATCCAATATATGGTTGGTGATAGTAATATTTTAAGACTTGGAACTTTAAACTAAATGACCGCACATGTAGCGATTTTGCCTTCCGTAAACACTTACTGAGTTGTAAACGAATGCTGGAGCCAGTCAATACAAGGTTGTGATAGTAATATTTTTTTTTTTTTTACGATGCAGAAACTTTGAACTAAAAAATGAGGACCCATGGCGGGATATCTATGTTCAGTAAACACTTACCGAGTTGTAAACTGAATGGTAGAGCGGTCCAATACGTGGTTGATGATAATAGTATTTTACGATGGAAAAACCTTATCCTAAACTAAAAAATGAGCTCACATGAAGTGATTTTTCACTTACTGAGTTGTTAACTTAATGCCTGAGCTATCCAATACATTGTTGGTGATAGTAGTATTAATTCAAGATGGAAAACTTTTAAACTAAACTACAATGAGCGCACATGAAGTGATTCTCACGTTCATTAAACACTTGCTAAGTTGTTTACTGAATGTCTGAGACATCAAATACATGGTTGATGACTAGTAGTATTAAAGACATTGATAATATGAGGTGTTGAACTGGATACTGACAGTGGAACAACGAAGCTGTGATATTGAAAAGAGACTGAACTGAATTTGAATGTTGATAATATATGTAATGTGAAACCCAGCTACTGAAAAACAGTAAGCCAAGTTGATTTGAAAAGGATATGTGAAGGCTGAAAAGCAGGGTGTGGGAAAAATGGGGTAAAAATAAGAAAATAAGAAGTAGTCATCTTCATAAACATAACATGACATATCCGTGACCGTAATTAATACAGTGTGAACTCTCTTAAAAATATGCTCACCGTGAAATCTCGGTACTAAGCATAACTTGTCACTCTGCGAAACATATTATTGACTTAGTGCGACAGTGTGAATAAAATGACCACTTATGTTTGGAGTGCTATTTTACTCAAGAAATACTGTAAAGGATGATTATTGCCTAAAGAGAATTTCGTGGACTCCTGATGTTTGATGTGTTGAAATGCTTAAAGGAACCATATTTGCTAGAAAAACTTCCTGTGAAATAATGTGTGATATATGTTTTGACTGACTAGATAATGGCGTATTGCCTTGGCTAATAATGAAATGACCGATTTTGTCTGACTCACTTAGCACAAGAGACGAGAAAACACGGAAAAACTTGCAAAAGGTTAAAAACTCTGTGAAATCATATGTTATGTTAAGTTATGACTAGCCATATCCACAAAGCCTTTCCCTCCTATTTCAACCCTATTAGTTCATGCTCTCGTGTTTCACTTTTTCGCTAAACTAAATACACACTCGATATGAAATGTGAAAAAAATCTTACATTGTGCTATGTTATCAGTGCTTGAATAATATTATTAAGAGTGCTAGGCTATTGTTGCGCACCAGTCATCTCGCAAAGGTGGGTCGGTGTCGGACTTGTCAAAAGTTGGTGTACCTTGCATACATCAGATCTCTGGTGGATTACGCTGCACCACTGCTTGTTTTGATGACTGAAAGGACTTTGATGATACGAACAGTAATTGGGACATTGTGAGTAGGGGAAAGTTGTGACTAGAGGGACGCGCGCCATCTGCCAGATGGATCCCCTGCGACTAGACCCGGGCGCGCCATCTGGGCAGGTGAACCCATG
>WNGS01113848.1:0-14081 GCA_020271785.1 Procambarus virginalis
CCTCTGCTTTTCAACGGGGGTATTCTGCACATCCTGCCATGTCTTCTGTCTCATGTGATGTTATTTCTGTGTGCAGGTTGTGGGACCATCCCCTCTAATATTTTCCACGTGTAAATTAATTATGTATCTCTCCCGCCTGCGCTCAAGGGAATACAGATGTAGGCTCTTTAGTCGGTCCCAATAGTTTAGATGTTTTACCGAGTGGATTCTAGCAGTAAAGTTCTCTGCACGCTCTCCAGGTCCGAAAGACTGGAGAAAGACGAATATCTGCGAAAATGAACCTCGAACTCTCTGACCAAACTAAATTCCAAAGAGTAACGAAGGACACTAACAGCCGAATTGAAAACAAAGGTCAACAAATTGATTGAAACTATGAATGCCAAGAAATCCGGACTCCACCTGCCAAAGATTATTGGGGAATATAAACTGGATATGCGTATGGAATGTCAAGACACATACCCTGGAACCCACTTCGGCCAATCCAGCCAGATACCCACACCCACGTACAGACTGGCGAAACGACTCAACGGCTTCTGACTCTCTTATGTCCTTGCGCCTTCAGACTGAAGTCCCCGAAGGAATTTGTTGACTTACTGCAGGGAACACACAGGCCACAGGGATAAGAGCCTCGTTAGACATAGAATCACTGTTCACCGACGTACCTGTGGAGGAAACAATCGGGATGATAGTGGACGAGTGTATCATGATCCGGCCTGTACTCCTCTTGACATACCAGAAAATATCCTGAGGAAACTACTCCAAGCTTGTACTAAAGAGGCACCCTCTTGAGCCCGGATGGGCACATGTATAAGCAAGTAGATGGGGTCGCCATGGGTTCTCCCCTAGGTGTCCTGTTTGCGAACTTTTACATGGGTACTATCGAGAAAAAAGTCTTAGTCGACTTGAACTTGAAACCGGCCATATACTGCAGGTATGTTGACGACATTTTTACACAGATACCTGATGTCAACATCTGCAGGAGCTGAAGAGGCGTTTGAGCAATTCTGTGTTGCGTTTCACTTACGAGATGGAGAAGGACGGAGCTGCCCTTTCTAGATGTAACAGTCATGGAAAGGAGCAGAGGTTTCCACACTGCAGTCTACACTAAGGAAACAAACATAGAATGTGCCTAAATGCCAACAGTGACTGCCCAGACAGGTACAAGAGAGTGTGGTTAACGCTTATCGATCGTTACTCTCAGCCACAGTCAGATGGAAGCAGTCGACGAAGAACTCTGTAGGGTAAGGCAGGTCCTAGTCAACAATGGCTTCTCAAATGGTTTCATTGAAGACATCATAAGAAGGAAAGTGAAACGCCATGCAACCTCTGAAGAGACAACTAATACAACACCTATACCCCCTATTAGACTATTTTACAGAACTTCTTTTCCACAGCTCATAAAACGGAGGAAAAGGGTCCTGAAAGATATTGTTAATAGAAATGTTATCCCTACAGACAAAAATCAGAAATACAACTACCGATTTACTATAAACCAAGAAAACGGCCAGCCTACTCATGAGAAACTCTCCGAACCAGAGCAGAACGCTCTAAAAGAGACAAACGTCGTCTATACCTTCAAATGCCCTCTTGGGACTGTAAGCCTCAAAAACTCAGTATATAGGCAGACCACAACATCTCTTTCCAGCGTTTTAACGATGCATAAGCAACAAGGCTCCATTAAGGAACCTATATTCTCTTCCCACAACCAACCATCACCAGAGAAATCTTAACAACACACACAGAAATCATTGATAGATACAGCGACAGCAGCGGCTTGACATCTGCGAGGCACTACACATCAAGAAGCCAAAGTTCTTATTTTACAAATTTCTCGGCTCTTCGAGAATACTACTCTCTCCCACATATGTTCAATTGATGCCTGCAATGTAGAGAACGCTCGGGAATAGTGGACATGACTCTTACAGCAGCGTGGGAGAATTAGAAGGGGGGGGGAACACCGTCACATACCCCTCCCCTTAAATTAAGAGTCATGTCTGGTTCGTGCATGCGGGACAACGCATCTGCGACTACGTTGTCCTTTCCACTAAAAATCTTGGCTTCCAGCCAGTATTGCAGCCGCCAATGTGTGACACTCCTCATGTGTCTGCAGACCGTCTTCAAGTTCATCCTGGGCATCCACTGCTTACCTATTATGGACCGAGGGCTCCACACCTCGCGTCCGTTCACCAGCTGGAACTGTGAGAAGTTTAACGGTTCTGCCACTGCTTTGCGAATGGCCAACAAAACAGGGTCCGCTGCCTCTTCCCACTCGTCTTCCTGCTCTACGCAGAACATTCTCAGAGTTGTCTCCGAGGTGGAGTGGAGTCTTCCGACCGCTCCCTTCGACTGCGATCGGTAGGGCGACGACCGAATCTGCATCACTCCCCAACTCGTCATTGTTCGTCTGACACACTCAGACCGGAACACATTTCCACTGTCAGCCTGATTTTCCCTGGGCCTCCTCACCCAAGAGAAAAGATGTTGTAGTTGCCCAGCCACTTCTCTCGACGTTGAACGTCGCATCGTGGTCACCCTTAGGCGACCCGCAGAGTTAACAGCGTGCAACGGACTCAACGCTGCCGCTCTGCACTTGGCTGGCAACGCTACTTGGTCTCTCATACCTGGAGAGGCTTTTCCGACCTCCATCCTTACAGGTTTACATTGTCTTACTAATATGCCTTCTTGCCTGTTAAAGTGAGTAGCTTTCTCGGGACCAATACGTCCTCCTTTGACCTTACAAATCAACTTGGGGAATTCTGCCTGCTGCACCTCCTCGAGACGAGTGCGGTCCACCCCAGGAGTACCGGTGAGGGTCACCTGTACCTCACCATCTGGGCTGCCTTCGCCTTCCACTCGCTCTCCGGGTTCCATAACGAGGCGATCAATTCCCAGGCCGTCGGACGTCTCCTCATCGGCCTTATCAGATCCACACTCTCCTCGTCCGTCGCACTGCCTCGGAGTTACAACACAGACAGGGAACGCCTCCATGGCGATTACTTTCTCGTCCCCGCAGGCGTCGAACACTCCGCCTTTCTTCTCGAAGTGCTCCAAGCACTCCTCGTCCTTCACGAGGTTCGGTAAGACACGTCCTCCACACGCGTCATTTCCCAAAATGACCTGTGCCTCCCTCGTGGGCATCGTCGCACAGACCCCCACTACTAGGGTTTGGCATCCATAATCCGAACTCAGGGTTACCTGGTGTAGGGGCATCTGCACTGGGCCTCCCACAGTGTTCACACTTGCCTCTCCTACACAGGTATTCTCGTGACACTCAGGGAAAAGGGTTCTGCTCACCAGGGTAAATTCCGCCCCAGTATCTCTCAGCATCATTACCGGGATAGGGTCTGCGTCCCCCACCCTTACAGTTCCCTCACGCACAATGGGTTAGCCCCTTCTTCCTACGTACGGGTCCATCCCGCACTCCTTCAGCTAACTGGTCCTCTACCCGTACAAAAGCAACGTAACCCCGCTGCTTAGAACGTCTACATTCGCGTGCAATGTGTCCCATTAACCCGCAGTTGAAACAGCGGATCCTTCTTCTTCCTCGGACTTCTCTTGCGCCTTCCAAAGACTCATGCTCAGCTTCTCCGGCCGTAACGATAACAAGATCTCTTGAGCTCTCCCTCGGTGATTTCTTCGGCGGTTCCACAGCACTCTTCTGTCCTCTGCCGTTTCCATTCGAGGGGTAGGACCTGGGAGAACTCGGTCCTGTCCTCCAACCGTCCGACCTTCTGTTATTTCTCCCATCCCGCCAAACACACACCGAAACAACGACGTTGGTACAACGTTCGAACAAGTTTTAACACCTCCTAACCACTTATAACAATCAATATAACAAGTTGTAACAACGTTCTAATACGTCATAAATAGGTTAAGCCAAGATGTAACAACTTTATTACAAGTTGTAACAAGCAGAAAATAGAGACAGTTTCGGTTTGTGTTTCCAGGGATAGCTAGAGAATATGGGCGGTCGGTGCTGTCCCTCTCGACGTGGACGTAACGCTTCTTCTAGCATATCTGCTCGATCGGCCGCGGCTCTCAGGTCCTTGATGTCCGCCTCCTTTACTCTCACCCTAATCTCGGGAGAGAGCACGGACATGAACTTTTCCATGACCATCAGCCCCTTGATGTCTTCAGCCGATCTTGCTCCTTCTGACTCCAGCCATTTCAAGAATTTCCTTTCCATGTCCCTCGCCGTCTCCGCATACGATTTTCCTGGCGATCAGGTACATTCTCTAAACCTCTTTCTATAGCACTCCGGCATCAGCTTGAACGAATGGAGCACGGCCCGTTTTACTGCATCATAGTTGGTACATTCCTGGAGGTCGAGCATATTGTAAGCTTCACGAGCTTCACCAGTGAGCCTTCCCTGAACTAGCTCCGCCCACTCTGCCCTCGGCCACTTCTTCAACGTAGGGACCCTTTCGAAATGTTCGAAGAAGCCCTCAGCCTCATTAGGCACGAAGACGGGCAAATCCCTCTCTCTCACTCGGCGGTCTTCCTGCTGTTGTGGTGGGGCAGTTGGAACTAGTCCTAGCTCAGCTCGTTTTAGCTCAATCTCCTTGTTCGCTTCAACCTCCTGCAGCTTCGTCCTAGCATCTATTTCGCGCTCCTTCAGCTGTGCCTCTCGTTCTTCTCTACGCTGCTGTGCTTCTGCCTCTCGTTCTTCTCTACGCTGCTGTGCTTCTCTTTCTTCTCTGCGCTGCTGTGCTTCTCTTTCTGCTTCCTCGCGCTTCAGCTGTGCTTCTCTTTCTTCTCTGCGCAGCTGTGCTTCTCTTACTTCTCTGCGCAGCTGTGCTTCCAGCTGCAGCCTCATTATTTCCAGCTTGACACTGCGTCTGCTGCCACTGGATCCCCGGCTGCTGCCACCGATACTCAGGTTCTCTCCCACACTAGCAGGTGTCTGTGGCCGTTCCTCTTCGAAGGCTTCATCACGTGCCTTGAGCTGTGCTATGATCTCAAGTCTTCTTTCTCCCACTTTGGAAGCTCTCAACTTGATCCCAAAGTGGTCGGCGATCGTCTGCAGCTGTGCCTTGGTACACTCCTCCAGTACTTGTTCGTCTCTCGTGTCAATAAACCTGGCTACTTTATCATCCTCCATCTTGTAACTATGAGTGAAAACTTAGGCCTGATATCTAATACCACAATTACAACCTTGATCTTGCTCGTTATCCTGGCGAGGTCGCCAATGTCGGGGTGTCACGGTTCTTGTTAGTGAAGGGTTAAAGCAACGGTAGACTGGATCTCCTCTCCAGGTGGTTGCTCCGACAATAACCCTTACTCACCGTCGTTCTACGGGTCTTCCCTCGATCCTCTAGGCTCCACTGCACGCCCCGGAGAGTATCCCAGTCGATCCCACAACCGGCCTTAAGATGCAAGATGAGTGGAGGCACAGATCGTTCCCTCAATCTGTGGCCCGCCCCGACACAGAACTCTTACACAGCCTTCAAGGTCGCCAACTGGTGTTTTTAGGTGTCCAGTAACACTGCAGTGGTGAGGTGTAATTGTGGTAATTGTGGTAAGAGCAATTTCAAATAGTGTGGTCTCAGGCAAATCACTCTGTTTTACTTCCTTACACGGTCACAAGATAAATGGAGGGGATGATATCAAACACCAAAGAGTTTTGGTATTTTACTTAAAAGACAACGATAAATATATATGCATCAATGTATCAGAACAATGTATGACAACTGCTCAATCCGTAGCAGAATAATCTGGAGCGCACCGATATGGCAACACCCGGCAGCGCCACGCGTCACCTGTCAGATATCAGCTGACCGGGCCCTCGCGACCGTGAGAAAAGACTAGTACTTGTTTTCTAATTCTATCACGATCCCCGTTTATTTAACTTCTCGCAAAACACTGTATTAACATTCACATGGCATACTTATGATTTCACTGGGTTGCGATACACAACTTCACTGGTCTCACCATTAATATCTTATTCACACTGCACTCACAGTGACTTTTCACCGTACCAAAAGATTACTCTATTCTTAATAATATTTACTGTGAATGCACTCGCTTGATCACTGAACTTTTCTTTATATCTATACTTTCTCTTAAAGAGATATCACTGGCAATCACTTCACGTATATGATATTATTCAGTACACAGGCATGTACATAGATAAATCAGTAATCAAATTACAGGCATATATATATATAAATCATGAAGATCAATGCACAGGCATTTATATCAATAAATCATGGAGATCAACACACAGGCATGTATATCAATAAATCATGGAGATCAACACACAGGCATTTATATCAATAAATCATGGAGATCAACACACAGGCATTTATATAAAGTTTGGGCTCAATAGCCTAGTACCAATATCTGGTTTACTACCAATATATATAATAATAATAATCACAGGAAATTAATAATAGTCACAGTAAATTCCTTGATGAATCCTGGTGCTTGCACACACCCACACATAGATATATATGTAAACTGATACTGTGAGCGCTCTGGGTAGCCTCACCACACACTGTGCTCTCTGTGACTTAGACTCAGGTGAGACTTGCTCACGACATATAAAATATTCTGACAAGCATATATATAGCTAACTAAAGGGGAAATGGGAGGGTAACTGTAAACACCTACTTCACCTATCCTAGGATGACAGTTGGGTTGTAGCTCCTGGTCCAGGCTCTCGCCTCGTACACCCTCCAGAAACACAAGCCAACGCCTTAGGATTTTCGCGTCTCGCCGCTTTCTGTACACTGCAGGTCCGTGCTTCTTCCCCTACAGTATGTCGCCAGGTTGAAGTCGGTCTCCTGGCCGTCAACTTTCCTCCCAACTACGGCAGCCAGCCTACGTCTCGGCGGTCGTCGCACGTTTCCCAATTATTCCTTGTCACTGTACTCCCAGAGGAACTGCTTCTCACCACTACGAAGTCACTGTGAAGTTATCAGCCGTCCCAGACGATACTGCTTAAGCTCCACACGCACATCACCCGACTTCAGAGCACTTGAAGCTCACAACACTGTCAATTCCCTCGTCGTCTAGATATGTTACTAGGTATTTGGGAAGACTTCTCGACGTGCTTGCATCCAACTGTTGACTCGTAGGGTTCCACAAAGGTATGGTTACTGTCAAACTTGACAGGATCGTCGATCACACGTTCAACCAAGTTAACAAGGTAGTCAACTCGGTTCACTCACGGTGGCTTGGCCCGGCCACTAAGCTGTCTCTTATACTGGTGGACTGCCAAGGACGTCACACGCAACGATGCCTGGCCCACTTCTTGCAACGCACCTGTTCCGGAGCACTTGTTGCTCAATATTCTGTCAATTCCTTATCTGAGCCACATCTGGGTTGTAGGAAGACCTCACAGAGTGCGCGCTAACAACTGGAGACGCTACATCCACCAGAGTTCGGTAAATCCGTCACTCTGACAGGATGACCGATCGCACGTCCTGCCTCTCGGACGTGTCGTGAAAGATGATAGCATTAAGGCGCCACCACGGCTGGACTCCCCCTGCCTATGTGACGTCACATTTTCCAAAGTCGGTTTTCATTGGCTCCCAGTGCCACGTCGCTGACGGTGACCAATCTGGCGACACTGACGTCACACAGTTTTGGCGGGAGAACAGACTCGCCAGCGCCATTTTGGCTCCCTAAAGGGCCTATCCCACAGGCCAAAATGTTCTTATTTCACAATTTCTCGGCTCATCGAGAATACTACTCTCTCCCACACATGTTCAATTGATGCCTGCAATGTAGAGAACGCTCGGGAATAGTGGACATGACTCTTACAGCAGGCGTGGGAGAATTAGAAGGAGGGGAACACGGTCACAATATATATATATATATATATATATATATATATATATATATATATATATATATATATATATATATATATATATATATATATTGTGACGATAATCTCTTCCCAGAGATTGAACCTGCTCTTTCTTATCATCATCACATTCTACACAATATTCAAGATACGTTTTACAGTGGCTTAAACGTATATATCAAGACAGCCGCACGCACCTGCAACTCCCCCTCCCCCATTCCTGCACACCTGGCCGTCGCACTGACCCGCAACTGCTACTCCCAGCCAAACTACCTGCTACCAATCTTCCTGCATTCTCATTGGCCGTTCGAGAACACACCACCTTCAGTCCTATTCCAACCACGTTCCAAGCCAAGTCAACGTCGGGGTCGGCTGGCCGCACCATCATCAGAATATCTAATGCTCTCATGCTATGAACACCTAGTTGACTCACCTCGCGTGATCAAATAGAGGCTTATAGCTAGCGCATATATTCCCAGCATCATTATTATATATTGTTTATTGTATATTTCCCTTGTGTTCCATATTGCCCTCCGGTTAACGTAATTTACTTTATGTTATTTCTTGTTCATTTGTTATAGTCACGTTATTCAGCCAAGGAATTGTCTTTATTTTACTTTGTTTTTCTAGATTTATTAAATGTCATTGTTTATTATTGTGTTTTGTGTCTCTTCGCTTACCTTACCACAGATTACCAAACAAGCAGTCATTCTTTTTTTCCTTTTTTTTTTACTTTTTGTTTCTGTATATGTGGCCTGGCTTTGACATCTGCCAGTGGAAGACTGCCAAACATCATACTCCACTACTTTACCGTCACATATAATTGGGGGCCTGTCCTAGGAGCTGCACTCAGGTATTGGTAATTGTGGTAAGCGTACTTGGCTTTCATTCCCTTGTTTTCAATATTTACATTAATCACGTTTAGTATTTATATGGTGCTGTGTCTATTGTGCATTACGGGAGTAACATATGGTGAGTGTGAGACAACTTTGGATTACTTGGTGACTGTAGGCCGCAGTCATACTCTTAATTGGTCGTCTCCCCCTTCCGTGTTATTACCCGTGTTTAACATCTTTTGTCCCTCAGATATTTCTCACATTTTTGACAGATTATCACATAGGTACCCTGGTACTGTGGTCTGTCTCCGGGTCAATAGCACCTAATTTCTGCAATCCGACTCTAGGAGGATATAGAGGGCCAAAGTTCCTCTCGCACGGACTTTAATTGGCGAGTTGGGACCTCGCCGATAGTTCTCGTCACCAGTTGACACTCGCACCCTTACTCGTCGGTCAGAATTGATGGTACTTACTCATGGTAGGGAATTAGCTTTCTTTCTTTTGAGCACGAAGTTCGCTAACTCTGTAAGTACCATATTCAATTTCAGTGGGTACCTTTCTTATGTTCTATAGTGACTCAGCAAGGTATGACTACATTTTTGGACTACCTCATTTACTTCGGAACCATTTAGTGTTTCACTTGTTTTTCGAAACTCAGTTTCAACTAATTAGTAGGATTTTCTTGCCTTTATCCTCCCACAGTGAGTACCGGGTACAAGATTTCCTGCGACCTTATTCATTTACCATCTTGAATTACTTTAATTATTAACAATTCCACAGGATAGGTATCAGTTGCCACGTTTCCTGTTTCTGACATTCACCATATTCTCACAGTATATTCGTGTCTCATTTATTTGCCATTTTCACCATGTTTCGTATCCAAACTTTCAAGGCAGATCCAGTAGGTGAGATAGGGAACTTACGTCATGCAAAGAGGGTCGAATTGATAACTCTTGCACATGAGTATCATTTGGAAGTTCCCCCTGGAGCCAACAAATATGCCATACATAATATGATACTGGATCATCTTTTGGATGAAGGGAAGATAGATTCTGATACTCGCTAACAATATACCATTTCAGATAAGCATGATTTGACAGCCATGAAGCTCAAGCTAGAACTTGCTAAGATCGAGCGGGAGCAACAACAAGAAGCAGCTGCAATCAGAGAGCGTGAAGCTGCCATCAGAAGAGAAGAACAAGAAAGAGAAATCCGCCTCAAGGAGCGTGAGGCGGCCCTGGCCAAGGAAGCAGCTGCCATCCGGAAAGAAGAAAGTGAAAGGGAGGCCCTACTCCTCAAAGGACGGCAAGAGAGAGAGGCCGCACTCAAGAAAGAAGAAATCCACCTCAAAGAGCGAGAGGCCGCACTGAAGAAAGAAGAAAGTGAACGTGAGTTGGCCTTGTACAAACAGCGACTAGAGATACAACGTGAACACGACAAACGGCAGGCAGAAACAGCTCTAGAATGTCATGGCCGAGAACTCACGATGGACGCTACACACCAAGCTCAACTCCAACAAGCAGCAGCTAGTCTTCCTCCAAGTTTCAATATCTCCCATGCAAGTAAGTTAATGCCCCCGTTCATAGAAACGGAGGTTGATGTTTTCTTCACTACTTTTGAGACCCTTGCTAATCAACTTAGTTGGCCTGACGACCAATGGGCTACCCTTCTCCGAGTACATTTAACAGGTAGAGCAGCAGTCACACTCAGCACTTTGGCATCGGAAAACGACTACGCCACCCTGAAGCAAGCTGTGTTGGACGCCTACCTTCTCTCTACCGAAAGCTACCGACGAAAGTTCCGTGACTACGTAAAGGCAAGTACCACCACCTTCTTAGAATTTGCTAGCACCAAACGGAGATATTTCATGAAATGGCTGGAGGCAGAACTTGTCTCTACTTTTCCAGAGCTTGTCAACCTCATACTGGTTGAAGAATTCTTGAGGCGTGTACCTCCTCCTGTCCGCCTATACTTAGCAGACAAAGAAGAGACCGATTTGGTGAAATGCGCGAAGTCAGCTGACACTTACAGCCTCATCCACCGGCTGACACCAGAACAACCTACCAGTAAGAAGTCTTGGTACAGTTACGAGAAAGTGAGCCCAGATCAAGGTACCTCTCAACTGTACTGTAGGTATTGTCGACTCTATGGACATACCATAGAAAAATGTGGTAAGTCCCAATCTAAAGGTAACACAGAATACATTAAGCCCAAACCTACTCCCCCTAAGTCCGGTAAGCCTGTAATGAATATTGGTGTTCATGTTAATGATCTGTCTCTCTTTAGCAAACATCTATATCCAGGAACTATCTCTACCCACGGTTCAGATTCAGAGGGACGTTTCGGACTTAAGATCTTAAGGGACACAGCGGCTCTACAATCGATCGTCTTGAAATCAGCTGTGCCCAACGTCGCCTACACAGGAGAGACTGTCTTCATCACTGACCTTACTGCTACTACTCCTTATCCTCTCGCCAGAGTCCACCTGGATTGTCCCTTCGTGACCGGTGAAGTCCAAGTCGCCGTCAGGGAAAAGCCTTTTCCCATGCCTGGAGTGCAACTTCTCCTAGGCAACGACTTGGCAGAAGACCAACAACCGACCAACTTGATCGTCAAGGACATATCCCAGGTGAGCAACTCTGTGTTGGATAACCCGATTTTTAAGCATGTTCCAGCAAAGGTTCAAGAGAGTGATGAAGTTTCTCCTCCTGTTATGGTGACCACCCGTGCTCAAGCTGCACGACCACAGCCAGCTGACTCTACTGCTACCGCTGTCCCTCAAGACCCTTCGAAACTACCCCCTAATCTGACCGCTTTGGAGTTCCGTAAGTTACAGAGAGAAGATCTTACCTTGACACCATTATTCTTTCAGGCTGAGACCCAATCCGACAGTGTTCCTGGGTTCTTCTTGGAGAACGAATTACTCTATCGCAGGTATAGACCCAGTAAACTGAAGGACGAGGACGATTGGGCAAACATTGAACAACTAGTGATTCCTACCAGCCTGCGGCCCACGATTCTACACCTGGCCCACGGAGCTCTATCACACTACGGGTTTAACAAGACATACCATGGGATTCGCCAAGACTACTACTGGCCAGGTATGGTTAATGACGTAAAGAAATTTGTTCAAATGTGCCACGTGTGTCAGAAAGCAGGGAAACCAAACGTTTCAATTCCCAGAGCACCACTGACACCCATCCAGGTGCCTGAGGAACCATTCCACAGACTTATTATTGACTGTGTTGGTCCTTTGCCTCGGACCACTGCCGGCAACGCCTATATCTTAACCATCCTGTGTCCTACCACCAGATTCCCGATAGCAGTTCCAGTGAAAAATATTACGGCTGCTACAGTGGTGAAGAATCTACTGAAAATCTTCACCCAGTATGGATTTCCGAGGGAGATTCAGAGCGACTGTGGTACCAACTTCACCAGTGATCTCTTCAAACGGACTCTGGAGGAGTTCAACATCAAACAGGTACTGTCCAGCCCCTATCATCCTGCTTCACAGGGTTCTCTTGAACGTAGTCATCAGACTATCAAGGCACTCTTAAAAAAGTTTTGTAATGAGACCTCAAAGGATTGGGATAGGCAACTTGATCTCATCATGTGTATTTTCAGAAGTCTTCCCAACGAGTCACTAGGAGTATCTCCTTATGAGATGCTCTACGGTCGTAAGTGCCGTACACCTCTCAAGGCTTTCAAGGATTCTCTACGTGATGCCACCTTCAGTGAGCATCAGAATGTGCCCCAGTTTCTTCAAAACCTCCGACACATTCTAGAGAGGGTCCATTCCTTTGCCAGCAACAACCTACAGAAAGCCCAAGAGAGGATGAAAACTCGTTACGACCAGCACTGCCAAGTAAGGAAGTTTAAACCGGGAGACTTAGTTCTTGCCTATTTCCCTATCCCAGGTTCTCCTTTACAGAACAGGTTTTCAGGACCCTACCGTGTTAAGGAGTGCCGGAACAACTTCAACTACGTTCTCGAGACCCCCGATAGGCGGCGGAAGACCCAGCTGTGCCACATCAATCTGCTCAACTTTACCATGGTGTTCCTCCCACTGTGTTAACCAACTTCACCTCATTTACAGGTCCATACAGCCACAGTGAGACCTTCCCTGCTTCTCCTTCCGAAAGCACTGACACTGAGACAGCGCTTTCTAATTCGGAAATCCTTACTGACATTTATAATCATTTTCAGGACAGTAATTGTGCTCCTTTATCATATTCTAATACTACTCTCGCCTCGCCAGATATCACCAAGTCTCCCATCCTCCATATCGATGCCAGTGGTACCAGCAACGTGGGTGACCTGGTACAACAAGGCGAAGAGACTCTACGTACCAACTACCATAAACGACACCACGAGCAACAAGGAGCTACTCATCGTCCTGAACAGGCAACACTTTGCTCCATACCTGCAAAGTACTCAGTCCACCACCATCTACATGGACCACAACCATCTTCACTTCCTACAGCCAGCCCAACTCAACCATCGACTACTTCTACAATGGGCTTGCCAGCTACATCATTTCAGCCTGGAGATTGCTACACCCAGGAGTCTGACTACATATCAGACGCCCTCTCCAGCATCACTGAGGTAGAGCCTACTCCACCTATCACTCTACCTCCCGAGAACGTGACTCCACCAGAACCGCAGGCTTCGGGGGAGTTGTGACGATAATCTCTTCCCAGAGATTGAGCCTGCTCTTTCTTATCATCATCACGTTCTACACAATATTCAAGATACGTTTTACAGTGGCTTAAACGTATATATCAAGCCAGCCACACGCACCTGCAACTCCCCCTCCCCCCATTCCTGCACACCTGGCCGTCGCACTGACCCGCAACTGCTACTCCCAGCCAAACTACCTGCTACCAGTCTTCCTGCACTCTCATTGGCCGTTCGAGAACACACCACCTTCAGTCCTTCTCCAACCACGTTCCAAGCCAAGTCAACGTCGGGGTCGGCTGGCCGCACCATCATCAGAATATCTAGTGCTCTCATGCTATGAACACCTAGTTGACTCACCTCGCGTGATCAAATAGAGGCTTATAGCTAGCGCATATATTCCCAGCACCATTATTATATATTGTTTATTGTATATTCCCTTGTGTTCCATATTGCCCTCCGGTTAACGTAATTTACTTTTATGTTATTTCTTGTTCATTGTTATAGTCACGTTATTCAGCCAAGGAATTGTCTTTATTTTACTTTGTTTTTCTAGATTTATTAAATGTCATTGTTTATTATTGTGTTTTGTGTCTCTTCCCTTACCTTACCACAGATTATCCAAACAAGCAGTCATTCTTTTTTTTTCCTTTTTTTTTACTTTTTGTTTCTGTATATGTGGCCTGGCTTTGACATCTGCCAGTGGAAGACTGCCGAACACCATACTCCACTACTTTACCGTCACAATATATATA
>WNGS01113866.1:0-15205 GCA_020271785.1 Procambarus virginalis
GCGTGTAACAGGCCAGTCGCAGTAGGCCCAATGGTATTCTTTGAGAAATATCGACGGCACCTTTAACTACCCCCGTTTGATTTTCACGGTCTTAAATATGGATGTATTTTCCGCATAATTATTTATCAGTTTTTTCAGTGTATCGTAATATTACATTTTCTGAGAGAGGGGTGAGAGGGAAGGAGAGGGAGAGAAGGAGGATGATAAGGGAGAGGGGGAAGAGAAATGTGAGAGGGAGAGAGAGTGGAGAGAGACCCGGGGACAGCCGGCTACCCACATCTGGTAGAAAATGTATACCTCGAGGGTGAACTTAAATATTACCATTGTTGTAATAGTAATGTTTACTATTATTTATTTTAAATATTTGACTAGAGTAAGCGTCATGTTGGTGACCGCAGAGCTTGCCGGGCATCAGGTCCAACACACACCTGTGGACACATACACTGGTGTGTGTCCCCGGGGTGGTGGTCCTGCACCAAGTGTGCCCATTCTCTGCCGTATACACTCATAGGACTGGTGATGGCATGTATTGTGTAGTGATGTGCGCGTACAAAATACATCAATGTATCAATAACATTTGAGTTATATTTGTGAGGAACGATAATTACCGTCCGTCACCAGTAAACAATGGCCAAGAAGGCGCCAAGCCGAGAGGCAAGACTAGGTGGACACTGTTAAACTAACATAGATATGAAAATTATGTAATAAGTATGTGAATTCTTTCATAAAAAATGAATGGCATTGTGTGAGGTCGTTAATGATGGCATTATACAGATACAAATAAGGCATATAATGCTGTACCAAATACTGGCGGGAGGTGAGGGTGTAGAGTGGGTGTTATAGAGTGTGGTCGTGGCCACAAGTGTTGCAAGGGGCCCGTAGAGAATGTAGCACAATATGATGACATGCAACATGTCATCAACGCTTTACCAATAACTCTCCCAATAAAGACAATGAGGTTACAAGGAGAAAGGTCAACAATGCTCACAGTCCACCAGACTGATTGCCGCTCGTAGCCTCATTCATAAACCAAATGATCTGTCTAAATATGGACGCGCGCCTCATCAACGCTCTCATAGATGGCGCCCATTGTGCCTCTAGAATTTGAACAAGACTCAGTCTAACTAGCTGAATTTATAATTATCTAGTTAGAGGAGAAATACATTTAGAATTTTTACTTAGCCGTAGGAGGCGGGGGGGGGGGGGGGGGCGACGCGGCGCCTCATGCGAGCCAGCCACCTACCGTCGCCATATTTGTGGTGACCTGCGGCCACCAGCCTCCACCACCACACACCTCCGCCTCCGTCAGGAGGCTGGCGGCTGGAAGGCTGGCTGGAGCGTCTAGTAGTCTCTGCCACGACGGTGGTGGGTAGTGGGGGCTACGAGGGGGTGGACGGTCACGGAGCCCCTGGACGGTGGTGGTGGGGGGGGGCTACGAGGGGTGGACGGTCACGGAGCCCCGGACGGTGGTGGTGGTGGGGGCTACGAGGGGGTGGGCGGTGACGGAGCCCCTGGACGGTGGTGGTGGTGGGGGCTACGAGGGGGTGGGCGGTCACGGAGCCCTGGACGGTGGTGGTGGTGGTTACGAGGGGGTGGGCGGTCACGGAGCCCCTGGACGGTGGTGGTGGTGGGGGCTACGAGGGGTGGGCGGTCACGGAGCCCTGGACGGTGGTGGTGGTGGGGCTACGAGGGGTGGGCGGTAACGGAGCCCTGGACGGTGGTGGTGGTGGGGGCTACGAGGGGTGGGCGGTCACGGAGCCCCTGGACGGTGGTGGTGGTGGGGGCTACGAGGGGGTGGGCGGTCACGGAGCCCCTGGACGGTGGTGGTGGTGGGGGCTACGAGGGGTGGGCGGTCACGGAGCCCCTGGACGGTGGTGGTGGTGGGGGCTACGAGGGGTGGGCGGTCACGGAGCCCCTGGACGGTGGTGGGGGCTACACAACCGGCTCTCCGCCAGGCTACCCAGTGCTCCGTAATATAACCCTAGAGAAAAATGTTTATTATAAGTGAGGCTCGGGCATGCAGGCCGGCAGCCTGCAACAAGGCAGATCAACACGCGCACAATAGGTTGGTGTATATATTATCTGTGGTGGCCTTGGTGGGTGTGTGCCAGCCTGCACCTCAACCACCGCGTCTCACCACACTTCGTACCCCCGCTCACCTCCTCCTGTGTAATGTGTACATGTACACGTGGTCACACATGTGTACATGCACACATGGTCACACATGTGTGTACATACATGGTCACACATGTGTGTACATACACACATGTGTGTACATACATGGTCACACATGTGTGTACATACACACATGTGTGTACATACACACATGGACACACATGTGTGCACATACACACATGTGCATGTAATGGCATACTAACATCTGCCCCTGAAGCAGCCTCTCACAGTATTGTGAAACTTGTAGTTTCCTGAATTGTTGGTTGTGTCCCTGGCACCCCGGGCCCTGGCCACGTGTCCGTGGCGCCCCGGGCCCTGGCCACGTGTCCGTGGCACCCCGGGCCCTGGCCACGTGTCCGTGGCGCCCCGGGCCCTGGCCACGTGTCCGTGGCGCCCCGGGCCCTGGCCACGTGTCCGTGGCGCCCCGGCCCTGGCCACGTGTCCGTGGCGCCCCGGCCCTGGCCACGTGTCCGTGGCGCCCCGGGCCTGGCCACGTGTCCGTGGCGCCCCGGGCCCTGGCCACGTGTCCGTGGCGCCCGGGCCCTGGCACGTGTCCGTGGCGCCCCGGGCCTGGCCACGTGTCCGTGGCGCCCCGGGCCCTGGCCACGTGTCCGTGGCGCCCCGGCCCTGGCCACGTGTCCGTGGCCCCCGGCCCTGGCCACGTGTCCGTGGCACCCCGGCCCTGGCCACGTGTCCGTGGCGCCCCGGGCCCTGGCCACGTGTCCGTGGCGCCCCGGGCCCTGGCTACGTGTCCGTGGCATCCGGGCCCTGGCCACGTGTCCGTGGCACCCCGGGCCCTGGTCACGTGTCCGTGGCACCCGGGCCCTGGCCACGTGTCCGTGGCACCCCGACCCTGGCCACGTGTCCGTGGCACCCCGGGCCCTGGCCACGTGTCCGTGGCACTCCGGGCCTTGGCTACGTGTCCGTGGCATTCCGGGCCCTGGCCACGTGTCCGTGGCACTCCGGGCTCTGGCCACGTGTCCGTGGCACTCCGGGCTCTGGCCACGTGTCCGTGGCACCCCAGGCTCTGGCTACGTGTCCGTGGCACCCCGGGCTCTGGCCATGTGTCCGTGGCACTCCGGGCTCTGGCTACGTGTCCGTGGCACCCGGGCCCTGGCTACGTGTCCGTGGCACCCCGGGCCCTGGCCATGTGTCCGTGGCACTCCGGGCTCTGGCTACGTGTCCGTGGCACTCCGGGCTCTGGCTACGTGTCCGTGGCACCCCGGCTCTGGCTACGTGTCCGTGGCACCTGGGCCCTGGCCATGTCCGTGGCACTCCGGGCTCTGGCTACGTGTCCGTGGCACTCCTAGCTCTGGCCACGTGTCCGTGGCACCCCGGGCTCTGGCCACGTGTCCTTGGCACTCCGTGCTCTGGCTACGTGTCCGTGGCACTCCGGGCTCTGGCTACGTGTCCGTGGCACCCCGCGCTCTGGCTACGTGTCCGTGGCACCCTGGGCCATGGCTACGTGTCCGTGGCACCCCGGGCCCTGGCTACGTGTCCGTGGCACCCCGGGCCCTGGCTACGTGTCCGTGGCACCCCGGGCCCTGGCTACGTGTCCGTGGCACCCCGGGCCCTGGCTACGTGTCCGTGGCGCCCCGGGCCCTAGCCACGTGTCCGTGGCACCCCGGGCCCTGGCCATGTGTTCGTGGCACCCCGGGCCCTGGCCATGTGTTCGTGGCACCCCGGGCCCTGGCTACGTGGTTGGGTGAAATGCAGGGACATCAATTCCTTGAGAATCTTGAATGTGGTGATCATGTCCCCCCTAACTCTTCTGTCTTCCAACGAAGTGAGGTTTAATTCCCGTAGTCTCTCCTCATAGCTCATACCTCTCAGCTCGGGTACTAGTCTGGTGGCAAACCTTTGAACATTTTCCAGTTTAGTCTTATGCTTGACTAGATATGGACTCCATGCTGGAGCCGCATACTCCAGGATGGGTCTGACATATGTGGTATATAATGTTCTGAAAGATTCCTTACACAAGTTTTTAAAGGCCGTTCTTATGTTANGGGGGGGGGTACACCTGGGACAGTCTGGTGGTGTGTGGTGGGGGGGGGGGGTACACCTGGGACAGTCTGGTGTGTGTGTGGTGGTGGTGGGGGGGTACACCAGGACAGTCTGGTGTGTGTGTGTGGTGGTGGGGGGGTACACCTGGGACAGTCTGGTGTGTGTGTGTGGTGGTGGGGGGGTACACCTGGGACAGTCTGGTGTGTGTGTGTGGTGGTGGGGGGGGGTACACCTGGGACAGTCTGGTGTGTGTGTGTGGTGGTGGGGGGTACACCTGGGACAGTCTGGTGTGTGTGTGTGGTGGTGGGGGGGGGGTACACCTGGGACAGTCTGGTGTGTGTGTGTGGTGGTGGGGGGGTACACCTGGGACAGTCTGGTGTGTGTGTGTGGTGGTGGTGGGGGGGTACACCTGGGACAGTCTGGTGTGTGTGTGTGTGGTGGGGGGGTACACCTGGGACAGTCTGGTGTGTGTGGTGGTGGTGGTGGGGGGGTACACCTGGGACAGTCTGGTGTGTGTGTGTGGTGGTGGGGGGTACACCTGGGACAGTCTGGTGTGTGTGGTGGTGGTGGGGGGGTACACCTGGGACAGGGGCCTGCCTGGAGGAAGCTGGGACAGGGGCCTGCCTGGAGGAAGCTGGGACAGGGGCCTGCCTGGAGGAAGCTGGGACAAGGGCCTGCCTGGAGGAAGCTGGGACTGGGGCCTGCCTGGAGGAAGCTGGGACAAGGGCCTGCCTGGAGGAAGCTGGGACAAGGGCCTGCCTGGAGGAAGCTGGGACAAGGGCCTGCCTGGAGGAAGCTGGGACTGGGGCCTGCCTGGAGGAAGCTGGGACAGGGGCCTGCCTGGAGGAAGCTGGGACAAGGGCCTGCCTGGAGGAAGCTGGGACAAGGGCCTGCCTGGAGGAAGCTGGGACAAGGGCCTGCCTGGAGGAAGCTGGGACAAGGGCCTGCCTGGAGGAAGCTGGCGCAAGGGCCTGCCTGGAGGAAGCTGGGACTGGGGCCTGCCTGGAGGAAGCTGGGACAAGGGCCTGCCTGGAGGAAGCTGGGACAAGGGCCTGCCTGGAGGAAGCTTGGACAAGGGCCTGCCTGGAGGAAGCTGGGACAAGGGCCTGCCTGGAGGAAGCTGGGACTGGGGCCTGCCTGGAGGAAGCTGGGACAAGGGCCTGCCTGGAGGAAGCTGGGACAAGGGCCTGCCTGGAGGAAGCTGGGACAAGGCCTGCCTGGAGGAAGCTGGGACAAGGGCCTGCCTGGAGGAAGCTGGGACAGGGGCCTGCCTGGAGGAAGCTGGGACAGGGGCCTGCCTGGAGGAAGCTGGGACAAGGGCCTGCCTGGAGGAAGCTGGGACTGGGGCCTGCCTGGAGGAAGCTGGGACAAGGGCCTGCCTGGAGGAAGCTGGGACAAGGGCCTGCCTGGAGGAAGCTGGGACAGGGGCCTGCCTGGAGGAAGCTGGGACAGGGGCCTGCCTGGAGGAAGCTGGGACAGGGGCCTGCCTGGAGGAGGAAGTGGGAGGTGGAGGAACACGGGGCAATGAAAGGTGAAAGCGTAGGAAGTGTGAGGACGTGAGGGAAGGACAGCCACTCCACCTGACTGGTAACTGGCAGGAGTGACTGGGGGACTGAATGGCCACACACACTCCAACAGTTACTGTGTCTGTCACCACTCACAGTTACCAACACGGAACAATAAAATCTCTTAGACCATCGTCTGATTTTGGGTCAGCAAGGCGGACAGCCCGCCGCCTGCTTTCATACCTCTCACTGTACTTCCCACTTCTATACTTCCCTTCACCCATGCCTCTCCTTCCTCTTTACTCCCCCACCCCAAAAAAAATATAATCATCTGCTTCATGTGTTGTTTAATGACCTGCAGCTGTGATTACTTACCTGCATGTTTAATTACTTGGCTGCAATGTTTAGCTGTTAGTCTAAATGTTTCGTTACTTTACTTACCTTGCAGTTACCTTCCAACCACTTGGGCTAGACGGTAGAGCCACGGTCTCGCTTCATGCAGGTCGGCGTTCAATCCCCGACCGTCCAAGTGGTTGGGCACCATTTCATCCCCCCGTCCCATCCCAAATCTTTATCCTGACCCCTTCCAAGTGCTCTATACTCGTAATGGCTTGGCACTTTTCCCTGATAGTTCCCTTCCCTTGCGTTTATTTCCGGGCTCAACGTCCCCGAGGCCCGGTCCTCGACCAGGCTTCCTGGGTGCAGGACTGGTCAGCCAGGCTGTTGGACGCGGCTGCTCGCAGTCTGACGTGTGAATCACAGCCTGGTTGATCAGTTATCCTTTGAAAGTGTTTGTCAAGTTCTCTCTTGAACACTGTGAGGGGTCGGCCAGTTATGCCCTTATGTGTAGTGGAAGCATGTTGAACAGTCTCGGGTCTCTGATGTTGATAGTTCTCTCAGAGTACCAGTTGCACCTCTGCTCTTCAATGGGGGTATTCTGCACATCCTGCCATGTCTTCTGGTCTCATGTGGTGTTATTTCTGTGTGCAGGTTTGGGACCAGCCCCTCTAATATTTTCCACGTGTAAATTATTATGTATCTCTCCCGCCTGCGCTCAAGAGAATACAGATTTAGGCATTTTAGTCGGTCCCAATAGTTTAGATGTTTTACTGAGTGGATTCTAGTTTAATACTAATAAAATGTATAATTCTATAAATGCAAAACAATGATTAAATCTAAGATAGCTCGAAGGACCAGAGTGCATTGTTAAATGAGAGAACCAGTGACTTATGGATCTATGATCATATGTGAATAAATTCTATTAAGCAATGACTGTAAATTCTATGCATGCTAGAACCAGCTTCCCATGACACATTTTTTTTGTGGGGGGGGGGGGGTCTTCTATGAAGTGTGTGTGTTTAACATATATTATGTAATAATAATAATAATGATAATATGCACGCACATAGATAATGATAAATAAAATGTAATGCAAGAAATACTACTGCATATTAAAATTTAAATCATTTATCTGATTAATATGCAAAGATTAGAAATGCTTGACTCTCAATAATTAAAAGATACTTTCTACAATGAAAACTGATTAAATCTCAGCTGTGATAGAGGGACGTAGGTGGAGTCCAATTTCTACAACAGTCTGGAAACAGCTTGAGGTAGTGATAGTGACAATCTGAGTATGTGGAGTTCCACCTGCGCTGCCGTTGAGTGAGGACGTGTCGATTGACCGCTCCGGCAGTTTGGGGTAGTTGTCGTTTTCGCCGGCAGGGGGTGTGGTGGTGTCTACCCTCCCTGCTGTTCCTGGTGGTGGGGACGTGGCGTGTTTTGCGATGGGCGGCCCTCTTCCCGCTGTCGTGCGGTTAAACTCCATCGGATTGAAGTTTACTGGCTGTGCTGGTTACCCGCTGGTGGACGTGGTGTTGAATGACATGCTTCGCGTCCCGATTCGGGACGTTTATGGTGTTGAGATGGTACCTGCTCACCGTGTCATCATCAAGTTTGTGGGTGAGGCGGTGTACCGTGCTTTTCTTCGGAGGTACGAGGGCCGTACTTTGCAGCTGCAGGACGGCTCCGGGTCTGTGACAGTTTCGGACCGTAGTAGAGCTGTGACGTACGTCAGTGTTCATGGCGCCCCCATGGAGTTTCCTGAGACCCTTCTCCGGCGTTTCTTCCAGAGGTACGGCTCCGTTATCAGTGTACGGATGAACTCACTTTCGTCCGGCACGTATTCGGGAGTAAAGACCAACATTCGGACCCTCGGGATGCGACTGAAGTCGGACATTCCGTCCTCTGTCCGGCTGTTGGGATACTACGTGCCGGTGTTTTATGCCCGACAGCCCCGTACTTGCTTCCGGTGTGGTTTGTTGGGGCATCAGGCTGCCGGGTGTACTGCTGATCCGGTCGCTCCCGTGAACTTGTTCCGTGAAGAGGATTTCCCGCCGCTCCCTCTGGAGGAGGACTCCGGGGGCGAGGAGGTGAGCGTCCCGTTCGCTGCTGAGGCTTCCCCAGCGTCACCCGAAGTTCCCCTGGTTGTCGCAGACCCTCCTCCGGGTGTTGCGGTGCCGTCGGATGTTCCTCCTGACCATGTCTCTGGCCCTGCAGCTCCCGTGAACCTTCCTGGTACTCCCTGTGTGGCGTCGCTGTCTGCTCCCTCGTCTTCGGCTGCTGACCCTGGCCCTGCATCCTCACCTCGGGTCCCTACTGTGCTGGGTGCTGGGGTGGCTGCGGAGCCTCCTGTTGTGTGTGGTCCGGTTCCTCCTGTGGTAGAGGCTGCTGCCGTTCTGCATCGGGCGTCGGTTCGTCCGGCTTGTGGTGCCGGTACTTCTGGATCTGCTTCCGGCTCTGACGATCTCTGGCCGGAGCCCAAACGTTCCAGGCGTTCGTCTACTGCTTGGGCTGATGTTGCGGAATTCGGTGACTGTGGGGCTTCTGGTGTTGATGGCGTGGCTCCAGATGGGTCGTTGTCTCCACGGTTGGTGGTGGCGGAGGTACTTGTGCCTGCTGGGGCTGGTGCCTGTGTCTCGGGTGTGCCTCCTGTTCCTTCCCCGCCCGGGGGCTCTCCGCAGTGGGGTGTGGTGGCTTCCGGTGCCGGGGGTGGTGCGGATGCTGGTGCTGGGCATGGCCTGGTGATGACCTTGAGAAAGGATGTGTGCCGCCGAGGTTCCCTGCAGTCGTCTGGTGGTGAGCCCGTGGCCGCTGTTGCCCCTGTGGTAGTGCCCTCTGTTGAGCCCTCTGTGTGTGCAACGGCGTGGCAGTCTCAGCGACCCTCGTCTGCTTCTCCAGTGTCGTCTGCTTCCTCGAAGGGCGTGGTTGGCGCTCCCCGGCCTCGTTATGCGAAGTGCGTCAGTGAACTCGTGCGTTGGCCGATGCCGCCCGATATAGTTGTTCCTGAGTTTATGATACCCCAGCGGACGAGGGGGGTCAAAAACCCTACCGACCATGAAGATCTAGTCTGGGAAGCTTACAAGGCAAAATATCCTTGTTTCCTTCCCGGAGAAGTACATTTCCACCGATGTTCCTCGCGAATGATTTCTGTATATTCTGTGTTTCCTGTTGTGTGCATGGTTGTGGGGTGCGGGTGTGGGTGTGTGTGGGTTGGGTTGGGTTTATTTCCCGGTTCCTGCGTGCTCCGGTGTGTGTTCTGGGTTTTTTGTATGGCTGGTGGATGTCGCGTGCGCTTGTTTATGCAATATTGTGTGCCCTTCAGGCTGTTGGCGAGTGTTTTTTGTTCGGTTTTGCCATTTTGTTTTGCCTTCCGTTTGTTATGGCGTGCTTTACCTGTTGTACGTGTTTGTTATTTATGGTTTGTTGGGTATGTATTGTGATTGTACTGTTATGTTCCCTGTTATGCCTTTGTTGTCTGTTTTGTTTTATGTAGGTTTTGTTTTGTGATGTTACTGTGATTGCTTGTTTGCCAATGTATTATGCTTTGTGCCTTCTTGTATGCTGTCTTTTTTTATGCATTTATCGTATTTGTGGTTTGTTGTGATGTGCTGTCGGCCCTTCTGGCCGGTGGTCTATTGTTCTATTTGTTCTGTTCTGTATTCTGTGTTGTTTTTATTGTAATTTACATTGCATGCTTTGCATGTAAAAATACAAAATAAAAAAAAAAAATCTGAGTATGTGGCGGTCACAGGCTTCCTCAGTTGTGTTGCACCATGCTGCAGTAATTAAATACCATAATTTCCACTCCAAATTAGTATTCACACATAATGTAATATCTAAATATTTGGAGGGGAAGAAGCAGCACTCACATGGAGCTTATATTATCGCCTGCAGCGTTACGACATGGCACCTACATGAACATGTTTAAGAGCTCGTTAAATAGAACAAATGAGGTAAAAATGCCTGCCGAACTGGTGTCCGTGATTCTGGTAAGCTGCGTCCTCAATCTGACGTCCGAGGATGTACGGATGCTTGCTACATTGTAAGATGTGTAAGGACCGTTTCGGAACACCGTACTGCCAGTGGATCGAAAATGGCGAGTCTCCGTCCTTCCCGAAAGTCGCGCATGCGCATAGCTCACAGTGGGGGGGGGGGGGGGCCGAGCATTAATTTTATTTATTCATTAAAGCTAAATAGGGAAGGAAGTGTTCATGAATACTTTCTATATTTTGATTAAACACTTTATGTGGTGATGTTTGATTCTCACAGTGCAGGTCAGTTAATGTAGACTGCACAATTAAATGAGAATCCTTTGAGGTGGAAATGATTTTAGATCATGATATTATTTACTAGAACAACGATCAAGCAGGGTACAGAAATACCAGTAAACTGTTGTATACTAAAAGTAAACCTATTACTAAATAATTATCCTTGATAAAGAAAGTTAAATGGACTTGTGTTAGATCTACAGGTATGTGGAAATTTATTCTCCGTGGGTGGCTGACACAACACTGACACAATTCTAGGAGAAATTACATGATGTTCCACATCCTAATGCAATGAATTCTGTGATACTAAACTACGGATTAGTAGTGTTAGTTAATTGTTACGCTTAGTACAGAAAATACATCCCATTGTACTAAGGATTAGTAAGTGAGTACTAAATAATAATGAAACCTAATGCAGAAAATACATCCTATTGTATTAGGGATGAGAATAACTGTTGAAAATTTCCAACACGGTCCCAATAGTTTAGATGTTTTTCTGAGTGGATTCTAGCAGTAAAGGACCTCTGCACGCTCTTCAGGTCAGCAGTTTCTCCAGCTTTGAAAGGGGCTGTCATTGTGCAGCAGTACTCCACTCTAGAGAGCACTAGTGTTTTGAAAAGTATCACCATCGGTATAGTATCTAGTGTGAAAAGTTCTTGTTATCCAACCTGTCATATTTCTTGCATTTATGACGGCTACTTTATTGTGTTCTTTAAAGGTAAGGTCTTCCGACATGAGTACACCCAGATCCTTTACATTGCCTCTTCGTTCTATGTTATGATTTGACTGCGTTTTATACGTGGTTTGTTTTTAGATTTTCATTTGTTCCGTAGCGCATGAGCTGGAACTTATCTTAATTATTACGGGCTCACCATAGCCCGTTCTACATGGACACTTCGTTCTGAGTAGCTAAATCTGAAACAATATATCTTTATTAAATATCATATTATTTTCTATAGCCCATTGAAAGACCTAATTTACATCTGATTGGAGGTTTGCCGTGTCCTCTATGTTGCCTACTCTCATGAAGATCCTGGTGTCATCTGCAAAGGAAGATACAGTACTATAGGTTGTGTTCTTGTCTATGTCCGATATGAGGATGAGAAAAAGTACTGGAGCAAGCACAGTACCCTGGGGGACTGAACTCTTCACGGTTGATGTGCTGGATTTTATTTTGTTGACTATTACACATTGGGTTCTGTTAGTCAGGAAATTATAGATCCATCTGCCTATTTTTCCAGTAATTCCTTTTGAACGCATTTTATGTGCAATAACACCATGGTCACATTTATCAAAGGTTTTTGCGAAATCTGTGTAAATTACATCAGCGTTTTGTTTGTCTTCCATAGCATCTAATGCCATATCATAGTGGTCCAGCAACTGTGACAGGCAAGAGCGCCCTGTTCTGAACCCATGTTGTCCGGGGTTATGGAGATGCTGTGATTCCATGTATTTTGTGATCTTACTTCTTGTCACTCTTTCAAAGATTTTTTTATGATATGTGATGCTAGTGCTATCGGTCTGTAATTGTTTGCCTCTGCCTTATTTCCTCCTTTATGGAGTGGTGCTATCTCTGCTGTTTTTAGTATGTCAGGGATAACGCCAGTATCTAGGCTTTGTCTCAAAAAAATGTGAAGGGCCTGTGCATACTGTTTATGGCTTCTTCAAAATCCAGCGGGGATAGGGTGACGTCTGATATATGATTTGATGTTGGTGTCATATCCATGAAAAATTCATTTGGGTTATCAATCTTTAGTGCGTGTAATGGCTCGCTGAAAACAGAGTCGTACTGCTTCCTCAGTATCTCGCTCATTTCTTTGTTGTCATCGGTGAAAGTTCCATCTCCCTTTCGCAGGGGCCCGATACTAGATGTGATTTTTTATCTTGATTTTGCATAGGAGAAAAAATATATCGGATTTCTATTTCACTGATGGCCTTTTGCTCTCTTTGCCTCTCCTGGGTTTTGTGTGGTTCTTGTAGCTTTAGTTCAATTGTTTCTATTTCTCTACCTAACCTTCTTCGCCGTTCTTGAGATAGACTTTCTGTAACAGCAGGTCCACTCTCCATGCTTGTCATAACTTCAATTAGGCTGTGATCTGAGTAACGGGTATTTGTAATCATTATGTTCGTGATCAATTCATCATTATTAGTGAAAATGAGGTCCAGCATGTCAACTTTTTTCTGGTTGATTGTACTGTTTACTGGTTTAAGGCAAACCTGTCGCACATCCATAGCAGTTCATGTGTATGTGCCTGCTAATTTTGGGTACTTGCTGGTATTCTCTCTAATATTACTGTATTAGCCAGGTGCTTCCATTTCAGGTGCCGTAGGTTGAAGTCCCCAAGCAGGATGATGTTCGGAGCTGGATTTGTGAGGTTTTCCAAGCAGTGTTCTATTTTCATTAGTTGGTGTTTAAACTGCCGAGGATTTGCCTCCGGTGACTTATATACAAGGACAATAACTACATTTAGGATCTCTATTTTGATTATCAGCACTTCCACCATATTGTTTGTGGTGTTTAGCAGCTGAGTACAGATGAGTGTGTCTTTAATGTACAGGCTGACACCCCTTCCCCTGTAGCCTCACCTAGCATCAATGTTTAGTAGTTAGTATCATTGTTAGTTGTTAGCATCAATGTTTAGTTTAAACTTCAATGTATTAAGGTCTTGGACTAGTGCCACCTTAGCCTCTCACTATACTAAGGTCTTGGAGTGAGTGTGGGTGTGGGTGTACTCACCTAGTTGTACTCACCTAGTTGTGTTTGCGGGGGTTGAGCTCTGGCTCTTTGGTCCCGCCTCTCAACTGTCAATCAACAGGTGTACAGATTCCTGAGCCTATTGGGCTCTATCATATCTACACTTGAAACTGTGTATGGAGTCAGCCTCCACCACATTACTTCCTAATGCATTTCATTTTTCAACCACTCTGACACTAAAAAATTTCTTTCTAATATCTGTGTGGCTGTGTGTGTGGTGTGGGTGGGTGTGGGTGTGGGTGTGTGGTGTGTGTGTGGGATGTGGATGTGTGTGTGGGTGGGTGTGGGTGTGGGTGTGGGTCTTCCCAGCACTCTTTGTCATATAACGCTTTGAAACTACTGACGGTCTTGGCCTCCACCACCTTCTCACCTAACTTGTTCCAACCGTCTACCACTGTTTGCGAAAGTGAATTTTCTTATATTTCTTCGGCATCTGTGTTTAGCTAGTTTATATCTATGACCTCTTGTTCTTAAAGTTCCAGGTCTCAGGAAATCTTCCCTATCGATTTTATCAATTCTGTTACTATTTTGTATGTAGTGATCATATCACCTCTTTTCTTCTGTCTTCTAGTTTTGGCATATTTAATGCCTCTAACCTCTCCTCGTAGCTCTTGCCCTTCAGTTCTGGGAGCCACTTAGTAGCATGTCTTTGCACCTTTTCCAGTTGTTGATGTGCTTCTTAAGATATGGGAACCACACAACCGCTGCATATTCTAGCTTTGGCCTGACAAAAGTCGTGAACAATTTCTTTAGTATATCGCCATCCATGTATTTAAAAGCAATTCTGAAGTCAGAAAGCGTGGCATAGGCTCCTCGCACAATATTCTTTATGTGGTCCTCAGGTGATAGTTTTCTATCTAGAACCACCCCTAGATCTCTTTCTTTATCAGAATTCTTTAAAGATTTCTCACATAATATATAGGTTGTGTGGGGTCTATGTTCTCCTATTCCACATTCCATAACATGGCATTATTAATATTAAATTCCATTTGCCAAGTGGCGCTCCATGTACTTATTTTGTCCAGGTCTTCTTGAAGGGCATGACAATCATCTAAGTTTCTTATCCTTCCTATTATCTTAGCATCATCAGCAAACATGTTCATATAATTCTGTATACCAACTGGTAGATCATATGTAGACAATAAACATCACTGGTTGCAAGAACTGAACCCTGTGGTACTCCACTGACATTTCTCCAGTCCGATACATTGCCTCTGATCACTGCCCTCATTTTTCTATCAGTCAGAAAATTTTTCATCCATGTTAGAAGCTTACCTGTCACCCCTCCAATATTTTCCAGTTTCCAGAACAACCTCTTATGTGGAACTCTGTCGAAAGCCTTTTTTAGGTCCAGATAGATGCAGTCAACCCAACCATCTCTTTCCTGTAATATCTCTGTTGCTCGATCATAGAAACTGAGTAAATTCGATACACAGGATCTTCCAGATCGAAAACCATACTGTCTGATATTATATCATTTCTCTCCAGGTGTTCTACCCATTTAGTTTTAATATTTTTTCCGATATTTTGACTATTACACTTGTCAATGATACCGGTCTATAATTAAGGGGGTCTTCCCTGCTTCCACTTTTGTAGAATGGAACTATGTTAGCCTTTTTCACACATCAGCTACAACTCCTGTAAACAGGGATGCCTGAAAAATCAGTTGAAGAGGATGCTGAGCTCAGGTGCACATTCTCTCAGAAGCCATTGTGAAACTCCATCTGGACCAACTGCTTTGTTCTTATTTAGCTCCTCCTTGAGCATTTTTTCCACTTCGTCTCTAGACACCTCTATGTGCTCTATGTTGTTCTCTGGAATTCTTATTGTGTCTGGTTCCCTGAAGATTTCATTTTGTACAAACACACTTTGGAACTTTTCGTTTAATGTTTCACACATTTCATTCATTTCCCGTGAATCTATTTCCCATGTTCAACCTCTGAATATTATCTGTACCTGCAATTTGTTGTTTATGAATTATAGAATAGACCTGGTTCTGTAACGGCAGTGAGGAGAGAGGCAGAGAGAAATTTTGAAAAAGGGATTGCAGACAAATGTAAAACACGCCAGATACAGAACCAGATATAACCGCCAGATACAACGGTTGAGGAATTCACAGAGCAGGTGCACAATAATAGAGAACATACTTGACCTGG
>WNGS01113872.1:0-12530 GCA_020271785.1 Procambarus virginalis
ATATGTTATTAACGAATTCACGTGATAATATACATTGTTCTGAGAGAGAGTTGCTCGTCGATCGATCTGTCCGGGGTCGGAGCTCGGCTATTATAAAAGTACATCTATCTTCGCTTTAAATTTAAATATGCCATGGTAAGGTATTTAGAATGAAGCTTATATTTCTATCTTTCTTGTGACATATAAAAATTCTTACGTTTATTAAGGAATCTGCGTGAAATAGGCATAGTTCTGAGATGAATGCTGCGGTTTTCGAGCTCGACGAGCGATGAAAACTGCCCTTTTATACAACTACAAATATCTTCGGTTTTACTTAAAATATTTGTCTGGTAGACGTTTTACAGATAGATCGCGTTTTTGTATTTCTTCTGATTAATAAATAATTTTGGTTTAATAAGTCATCAAGATGTTTTCAACAATATTCTTTCGGCGTTCGTCTTTCCAACATGGGCGACCCTTTTGGAAACGCGATACTTGGGTTAACCCATCCCATAGTTGGGTCTGTTTCCATTGTGGTTCGAAACATTTGTTGCTTTTAAAATGCTAAGCTAACTACATACCTAAATACATAGATAAACAGATTTACGTATGCCTACATAAAGTGTTCGAAGTGTCATGAATGTGCATTACAAAGGTGAAATGCAATTCTGATCAGCTTCCATATGTACTTTAACACATACATATACATACACACACCACACAAATATACGTACATATACATATATACATGCATATATATACACACACATGCATTCACATACATTTGTCTCTTTTACTCTGACAGGGTGAGATAGCTGACAGAGAAACTAGTGTGCAATTAAGCACTTAATCACTGAGGTGATTAAGGTGCTTTTACAAGCTCAGGTTATATAGTAATCACATACATACATTGTATAAATATACATTACATGGTCATTCTTGGATACAAGTCCAATATATCATCAGTGTTCCAGTACTCATAGTAATTACACAGTTCAGCATACCTCAGCCCAGGAGAGCGAAAGCCAGACAATATGGGACATTCTACAATATTATGTTCAAGAGAGGCATGTTTTCTCTTTCACAACAGTTGACACATTGTGTACTCAAATCAAATGTCAAATCAAATGTTTATTTAGGTACTCGACATTGAGTTTTGAGAAAGCTGCCAGCTAAGCTCCCCAGCAAACACAGAACGTTTGTGAACGTTTTTAAATGGTGCCACAAAGGTAATACTCTAACATTTGACATAAATACGTATATCTGACGTTCTTAAAACCACTAGATATAACTAAAAACATGTATTCTTGAGATACGTTTTTTAAGATTTATGTAAAAATTTAAAAATAATAGTGAATGCTATGGAATTATAATGTTTTCTTGCTTTATATATAAAAATAAAAAATTTCAGTCAACATTTCATTTTTTTTGTTTACTTTATGTAAACCTATCCAATTTACGTTCTTATAACATAAATATAACATTTATATGTCGTCAATATAACGTTATTTATACGACATCGTTACGTTATTATAATGTTATATTAACGTATAATTCCTGTATAAAAAACAAATATATATTGAGCTTTATATTTTAAACCTTGTAAAATTGTCGTAAAATTTGGAATAAGACAGTAAGCATGCTTTATTTATGAAAATATAGAAACAAATCAAGAAAATCATAAACCACATGTCACCCTATATATAATTCTTTAGTTGTCTTTCCAAAGAATGTAATTTAAGCTTTGACAATCTTTCTTCAAATGACAGGTTTCTAATTTGGGGTATTAACTTTGTTATTCTTTACTGGAAGCATTCTAGTAAATTTTGAACCTTAAATTTTGAAATTAAAATAAATTGAACCCCATGCACAGATACCATAATTAAGATAGGGATAGATTAGTGCATAATATAGAGAGATGAGACCAGAGTTAGGTACATAATATCTGATTTTGGAGAGTATACCAACTCTTTTAGCGATTTTCTTAGTTATGTGTTGTATGTGGGTACTGAAGTTTAGTCTCTTGTCTAGGAATAGGCCAAAAAACTTTCCATCTTTTTTATTGCTAATGTTTACATTATCTATCTGAAGCTTAATTGCATTTGTAGATTTGCTTCCAAATAAGATGTATAGTAGGTCTTTGCTATGTTAATTGTTAGCTTGTTGGTTGACATCCATATGTGGACTTTTTTTAGTTCATTATTAACAACATTATTTAGTGTATGTGGGTTGGGGTTAGAGTAGATGAGGGTAGTATCATCAGCAAACAAAATAGGTTTCAGAATGTTAGAGACATTAGGCAGATCATTGATGTATATAAGAAATAGGAGAGGTCCCAAGATGCTGCCCTGTGGCACTCCAACGGTTATTGGTAGAGTGGGAGAGGTTATATTATTGATGGCTACACATTGGTGTCTATCACTAAGATAGGATTGGATATAGTCCAGTGCATGGCCTCGGATTCCATAATGATGGAGTTTAAATAAGAGGTAATTGTGATTAACAGTATCAAAGGCCTTTCTCAGGTCAATGAAGAGTCCAATCAGAAACTCATTTTTGTCAAGGGCAGAGTAAATTATATCAAGGAGACTAATAATTGCATCGTTGGTACTCTTTTAGGAGCGGAAGCCAAACTGACAGGGGCTAAGAATGTCGAATTTTACGAGATAAGAGAAGAGCTGTTTGTAGATAATTTTTTCAAATATTTTTGATAGTATGGGTAGGTTTGATATTGGTCTATAATTGTTTATGTTTGCCGGATTACCTCCTTTATGAACTGGCGTTACTCTTGCTTTTTTAAGGATATCAGAGAAGGAATGACACTCAAGGGATTTGTTGAACAGCAAAGCTATAGGTGGCGCAATGGCATGGGAGGCGCTCTTGTATACAATGGACTGAGCTTTGCATACAATGGAGCTTTGGTTTTTAGTGAGTGTATGATGGACACAACATCTGTCAGGCTGACTGGTGAAAGAAGAAGAGAGTTTGGATAGCTGCCTGAGAGATATATGTGTTCATAATGTGTCTGAGTCTGTGGGATTTTACTCGCAAGGTCACCACCAACCGATGAAAAGAAGCTATTAAATTCATTTGCCATTTCTAAGTCAGTTGACGGTGTAAAGCCATCCTTAGAGAGTGTTATCTGGTTGTGGGAGTGTTGTTTAGTTCCTAGGATATTAGAGATGGTATTCCATGTGATTTTCATGTTGCCTTTTGCTTCTAACTCTATCGCCATTACCTATCCTCTAAACCTTACATTTGTCAGAATTAAACGGCCTCCGCCAATCATTTGACCATATATCAGTACCCAATTTAGATCGTTCGATCGATCAATTTAGACCTCCTTGTATCATATATCATCATACATGATGATATAATGATACACACTATTGGGTATGCTGATGATATAATGATACACACTACTTGTTATGCTAACATGCAGAACACTCTTAACTCTGTATTAGTCTCATGTCAGGACTTCGGTTCAGTCATATCTCAGCAGAGGAAACAAAGATACTAAACGGGTGTCCACCCAGGCAGGGAGGAGCTGTTCACAAGATGCAACTGTATGATATGGCTCCCAGCTTGACTATGTTAACAGATTACTAATGAACAGATTACTAATGAAGAGAACCTCAACACTTTCCTCTCCCAAAGTGGTTTGCCTCACCTTATTGTCACTTTCAATGAATCAACTTAATTAACCCCCTTGTCACCTAGTGCGGGCTAGGTAACTTAAGTCTCCTTGTTTCACTTTTAGCTGAATTTCTAAATTACTCTTTACTAGTCTGTTACTGGACTTAATTAATTGTCTTAATTATTCCTTTAGGTCTTAATAGTTGTACAGTCATAACTGAACTAGTTATATTATATAATCATTTGCTTAAATTTGTCCTATACTTATTTTTCAACTTTTTTCTCTGATTTCGTCTTTTACCTAGTTTGCCTAGCCTCGCCATACTCCTTTACTCCAGTGTACCCCTGGCTTTGCCTGTGTCTCAAATAGCATATTGTTACTTTCAGTGTACCTGAGAATACTTGTAAGCAATCTACCTCAATTTTCTTTTTTGTTCATTTTGTTTTTGTATTGTATAGTTTTGTTTATATCTTTTTTTGTATATCTATACCTTTTGTATTGTATAGTCTATGTTTATATGTTTTTTCTCTGAGTTCATTTACTACCTAGGTTGCCTAGCCTCACCATACTCCCTTACTCCATTGTACCCTTGTAAGACCCTTGTTAGCTACCTCATTTTTTCTTTGTTGTTCATTTTGTGTTTGTTTTGTATAGTCTTGTTTATATATTTTTTCCCCACTTATAGCTTAATTCGACTTTGTATTTGCCACAACTGCCTTGTTTTCCTGCAACCAGCCTCTTTATGCAGTCAAGTATAGACCCTGAACTAAACCTCTTATCCACTATCTATGACAATCATCATTTTAATGATCTAAATTGCAGTTATTTTGCAGCACAAGATGTTAACAATGTATTAACTCATAATCACAATATCTCTGTAATCAACCTGAACGTTAGATCCCTAGGTAAACATTTCGATGATGTTAGTGCCTTGATTGAAACTGTTGACAACAAATTCTCTTTTATTATACTTACTGAAACGTGGTTGAAAGAGGACACTACTCAACTCTTTAACATGCCTAACTACTCGGCAATTCACAACTGTCGTCAAATTCAGAGAGGTGGTGGTATTGCTCTTTACTACCACCATGAACTTACATGCTTAAAAGAAATTAGAACTAGAGACTCCTGTGGGGAGTATATCTTCGCTAGCTTCAGAGTCAAGGGTGCCGAGTCTGTCCTGTCTGTGGGTGCAGTCTATAGAATCCCTAACACTGATGTATCCGAATTCAACTCAAACCTCAGAAACCTAATACTCGATAACAGACTGAACAAAAACCATCTAATTATCGCAGGGGACTTTAATATTGACCTCTGCGAGCCTGAACACCCTACTACTGTTAGCTTCCTTAACTGTATGAATTCCTGCTTCCTCATACCCTTAATCACTAGACCTACTAGAATCACTGATAGTACTGCCACGTCTCTTGATCACATCTGGACAAACTTAACCTCTCCACTTACTTCAGGTATAATCACCGATAGCACTACAGACCATTACCCCACATTTCTCTTAACTAACATTAGCAAACCACCTCTAGAATCAAGGAAGCTAAGTTTTAGGCTGCACAATGAAACTGCATTAGCCAATTTTATAACTGCTGCTGATAATGTCAATTGGGAGTCCGAGTTAGGTAACATAGGGGACATCAACCTAGCAGTGCAATCTTTTCTTCAAAAAACTCTTAGCCTTTATAACACCCACTGTCCTATGCTTACAAAACAAGTCACAACCAAAAGGCTTAACAATCCCTGGCTAACAAAGGGAATACTTAAATCCATTAATAAAAAACATGACCTTGAGAAGAAGTATAGATTAGGTATTGTCTCCAAAGAATTCTCAAAGAATTACTCGTTATTGCTATCTAAGATAATTAGACGAGCTAAAACTAAATACTTCGAGGATAAATTTACCCAAATAAGGAGAAACATTAAAAAAACTTGGAGCACAATTTCACAAATATTGGGATCAAAGAAGATTCTAAATAACAAACATACACTCCTGTCCAATAACGATGGTCAGCTTTCAGCCTCTGATTCTGCTATTGAGTTCAATAGGTTCTTCTCTTCTATTGGTTCTTCCCTTGCGAACGATATTCCATCCTCCAGTACTGGTGTTAACGACTATCTTACAGGTAACTATCCACAGTCTCTGTACTTAAAGCCTATTAATTCCACTGAAGTCAATGAGATAATCCTTTCCCTTAAAACCAAGTCTAGTGCCCTTGAGGAAATACCAACTTTAATTTACAAAAAAGCCTCCAGAACTTTAGCCCCTGCAATTGCATTGCTCTTCAACAAGTCACTTGAACTCCAAACCTTTCCAGATATTCTAAAAAAAGCGAGAGTAACCCCGGTACACAAATGTGGTGATCTCACAGATGTTAACAACTACAGACCTATATCAATCCTGCCTAACCTGTCAAAAATATTTGAGAAATTAATCTACAAGCAGCTTTACTCTTATCTAGCCAAACACAATATACTTAGCTCTTGCCAATATGGCTTCAGACCCAAAAAAAGCACTAATGATGCACTTATTAGTATGATTAACTTGATTCATACAGCTCTTGATAAAAATGAGTTCCCTGTTGGGTTATTTGTGGACCTGCGAAAGGCTTTTGACACTGTCAACCACCAAAACCTTCTTCTTAAATTACATCATTATGGAGTCAGAGGACACTCCCTGCAATACCTCAAATCCTACCTTACTGACAGGCTCCAGTATGTTTCTGTGAATAATTCAATTTCTCCCACCCTACCCATCAACATTGGTGTTCCTCAGGGCAGCATACTTGGCCCTCTCCTCTTTCTCATCTACATTAATGACCTTCCTAATGCCTCCCAACACCTCAAACCAATTCTGTTTGCTGACGACACAACCTTCATTTACTCCAGTCCTGACCCCCTTGCTCTAAATGCCACAGTGAATACTGAGCTAGAGAAAGTCCATCTTTGGCTAACTGCTAACAAACTCACCCTTAACATTGACAAAACTTTTTATATTCTGTTTGGCAATAAATCCTCTAATCATATAAATCTCAAAATAAACAATACCCAAATTTGTAACAAATTAGATGGCAAATTCCTTGGCATTCTCATTGACCACAAGCTGAATTTCCGGGGACACATTCTAAATATATCTAAAAAAGTTTCAAAAACTGTTGGCATTCTTTCTAAGATCAGATATTATGTACCCCGCCCTGCCCTGGTGACTCTCTATTACTCCCTCATCTATCCATATCTCAACTATGGTATTTGTGCTTGGGGTTCTACTACCCAAAATCATTTACGTCCTCTAATCACTCAACACAAAGCTGCTATTAGGACAATATCCAACTCTGGCCCCAGACATCATTCGGTACCCCTACTCAAATCTCTGAATATGTTAGACATTAAGTCACTTCACATTCTCTCATGTGTATTATACATATATAAAACGCTGAACTGTAATGCCAATCCTGACCTCAAAAGCTTCATAGAAGGTTGTAACAGAACCCATAAGCACCACACCAGACATAAATACAGTTTTGATATTCCTAGAGTACGACTTAATCTAACTAGAAATGCTTTACAAATCAAGGGACCCAGAATGTGGAATGACCTTCCCAACCATGTTAAAGACTGTGCCTCTCTCAACCAGTTTAAGAGAAAAACGAAGAAATACCTAATAAATTCCCTGTAACCTGCCTTACCCCTCTATTGTCAACCAATGTCTGTTTTTGTTTTAAATGACGCTGTTTTGTCGACCGAATTGCATTTGTGCTGCTTTTTCAGCCATGTTCCCCCCTTCTTAACTGTTTTGTTTTTCTCAACTCATTTTATTCCTTATGCTCAATTAGTCTTAAGCCTTAGTCATTTAAGTTTTTCATGCCCGAAACGCTTTGCGTAATAGTGGCTTTAGACATTGTATGTACTAGCCCTATCTATTTACTCCATCACTCTGTACAATCACTTTTATGTATGTACCTTACCTAAATAAACATTTTTATTTTTTTTTATTTTTGAGATTCAAATACCTTGGCCTTGTATTGTCCTGTTGTATTTCTGACTCTGTCGTCGGTATAAAGAGAGGCTCCATAAGCCCTCTTGGAGATGTTGCAGGTTATCACTCAGGCTATCGTGCCAATGTCACAATTGTCAAAATGATGTACCTTGCGTACATCAAATCTTTAGTGGATTATGCTGCACCTCTGCTTGCCTTGATGACTGAAAGAAAGCTTAAAGGGTTTGAAAACTTGCAGAACGAAGCCTTGAAGATAATCCTTGGATGCCCCTCGTACCACAAAGATACTTAACATGAGGAAGGAATTTAATATTAACTTAATAATAGAATATGAGTGCATATATTGTACTGCATTACTCCTTGTAATGATCCTCATATTACTGAGGATCATTACTCCTTGTAATAATCCTCATATTGTGCTTCAATAATCCAATGTATAACCCTGAGATGTTTTCCTAATTGTATTTAGGATTCCTTGTTCATTATTGTATTGTGTATTGTTATTATTGTGTATTGTTCTGATCTGCTTTTGTGTCGAAAATTCTTGCATCGTACCTGTAAATTTTTTTTTCACAATTTTACTGTAATTATCCTGCTTAAAATCATCTGTACTTGTAAAACACTTTTAAACACTTTTTATCAATTTTACTCCTAATTATTTCTCTAAAACTTTGTTTGTTTAAGGATTTGCTCAAAGATTAGTTTATAAGGACTTGCCCGAAATGCTATATATATCTAGTGGCTTTACAAGATTGTAATTCCAACTTAAACTCTATGTTGTCTCTTAACCCCCAATGTACGTTCTTGTATATATATATAAATAAATAAAATAAATAAATAAATAAATAACTAGGGATCGAGGCATTAATGCGCAGTACGTGCTTCCCTCACCTGTGACGTCACAGCGCCATCTGACGACACCATAAACACAGGCGGCCATTTTATGTTCCACCAAGATTAAAGTTTTTTTTTTTTAAATTTTGCCCCGAGTGTCGAGTTTGCAGCGCCCCAATGTGTTCGCAATAGAATGTTCTACAAGAACATATGTATAAAATGTCACACAAGGATGCGTTAAACTGTCCGCAAATGAACAACTATACATAGATCACTAGCCGTGAGCTCCAAACAGCGACGAAATGTTTCTATTCTTTTCAGGGTTGTAAACTCCACACTTATTCTACAGCATTAAATTTGGTATCACTGAAATCGCAATAAAATTCCCTACACGTACATATGCATATAAATGTAGAATCATGATCGCGCCCATCCTCAAGAGTGTGGGAAGTGGGTGAAGTGTTACCCGTTACCGCACATCGACGAAATTAGTATTGAAAAGTTTATTCTTTTCACTGTCCTGACCTTAATTTTCAAAGTACATATTTCATTTTTGTGCCAATGTGTTCGCAATAAAATGTTCTACAAGGACATATATATAAAATGTCACACAAGGATGCGTTAGACCGGCAACAAAGAAAAAAACCTACGTCGATTAATTACACTCGTCGTGTCAACAATACAATAGTCTTACCACGAAAATCCAATCCAATGCCGTTTTCTCTATGCTATGTGACTATTAGAGAAAACAAAAATTGTATGGCAAACATGTTCATAGTATCTCCAAGTCATTGCAAATAGACATGTTATCTTGAGTGAGCTTGCAAGAATGAATATTGGTGGTCGGCTTCTTTGTTGGATCAGGGGTTACTTATCCAACAGGAAGTCATCTGTATTTTTCCAGGGGCATAGGAGTGTAACAAGAGACTTTGAACTAGGTACCCCGCAGGGTGGTGTCCTCAGTCCTACCTTATTTAATATCTTAATAAACACGCTGTTAAACTCTATACCGAGCAAACCCAACGTCCCCATCATTAGCTATGCTGATGATATAATGATACACACCCCTGGGTATGCTAACACGCAGAACACTCTTAACTCTGTATTAGACTCATGTCAGGATCTAGGTTTAATTATCTCAGCAGAGAAAACAAAGATACTAAATCGGCGCCCATCCAGGCAGGGAGGAGCTGTTCGCAAGATGAAACTGTCTGGTGGCTTCCAGCTTGACTATGTAAACAGATTCAAATACCTTGGCCTTGAGGTGCCACTGTATGGGCCTGTTGTATTCAGACTCTGTCGTCAGTATAAAGAGAGGCTCCGAGCTCTCAAGGCTGTTGCAGGTTATCACTCAGGCTATGGTGCCAATGTCAGAATTGTCAAAATGATATACCTTGCATACATCAGATCTTTAGTGGATTATGCTGCACCTCTGCTTGTTTTGATGCCTGAAAGAAAGCTTGGAGGGCTTGAAAAATTGCAGAACGAAGCCTTGAGGATAATCCTTGGGTGCCCTCGTACCACAAAGATACTTAATATGAGAAAGGAACTTAATATTCTGAGCGTTGTTGATCGTGGTACTGAAATTAACTGTCAAATTGGTATAAAAATGCTTAGGCTAACTCATCCTACTCCTTGCACAGAAGCCCTTCAGAATTACTTTATTGAAGATCAGCACTGTTCCAAATGGATAACAAAAACTGGAACTCAACTCAGAATGTATCAGATTCATGATTTGTACCAAGAGAAACAACAACGGCATTTTCCTGCACCGTGGGAGGTTACACCCTTTCCAGTTTTAATCCCTCCCTTTCCACCCAAGAAGCAAATTAGAGATCAGCCCAAGCTTCGTCTTGAGGCAAAGCTCAACGCCTTAAGCCATATTGATGCTGTGTCCACAGAGCATTCTCTCTCTCAAATCATATACACTGATGGTTCCCTACACCGCACCACGGGTGCAGCTGGAAGCGCAGTTGTTCTGACAATGGGCGATGGCTTGTACTTTGAGTGGGGAGTCCGTATAAACAACTGGGCCTCTACCCTTCAGACTGAACTATTTGCCTTGATCCTTGCACTGAAATGTGTACAAGTCTGCAAACTTGATACATTAATTGTAAGTGACTCCTTATCATCCTTAAATGCTCTCAACTCTTTAAGACATAACTGTAACATGCTCGTGTCCGAAGCTAGACACAAATACAACAATATTATTAAGGATGGTAACAGAGTCCATTTCATGTGGTCTCCATCTCATGTTGGCCTCCGAATGCATGATAGAGCTGATAAGTTAGCCAAAGAATCTGCCTTTAAAGGAGCCGTTGAGTTTAACCTTGGATTGTCAATGAGCAATCTGAGAGCAGCAGTACAGTACACCGAGAACTTCAACAAGATCTTGTAGATCTGAGACAAAGTGAAATTGACACCAGTAATTCCATCTATCATCACACTATCATGCAAGAGGAGCCCCATATCTATTGATCATCCAATAAAATCAGCAGACTTCTAGATGTTACTGCTGCTCGGCTTAGACTCGGTTACAAGTATCTCTGGGAATTCTCATTATCTGCTGATGTAGACCTGACCAAATGTAAACTGTGTCAACAAAATTATTCCCACACCCTCCGTCACTATGTGATGGAGTGCGAAAACATACGTGAATTTAGAGACAATTCTATTACCAATGTTCCAGCGATATGTAAATATTTCATTCAAAATGATCTGCTACCAGAAATTCTAGCCAAATATCCCCAGTTTGCTAACTGTAGGTAGTAACTGAGTGATTGTAACCTATCCACCGCTACCCACTGGATGGGGGGCGGTGCATGTGCAGGACAAACATATAAATTGTGACACAAAGGGGAATATTAATAAGGGTAGAGTTGACTAAATGTAAACTCTGTCAGCAGAACTATTCGCATACTTTGCGTCATTATATAATGGAATGTGAAAAAATCTCGGAATTTAGAGATAACACCATCAATAATGTCCAAGAAATGTGTAAGTACTTCATTCATAATGATGTGCTGCCCGAAATCTTAGCGAAGTATCCAGCATTTGCTTACTGTAGGTAATGCATGCACATGACTGTAAAGCTGCCGCCCAGTTGAGTGGGTGTGGAGCACATGACTTTAAAGCTGCCGCCCAGTTGGGTGGGTGTGGAGCACATGACTGTAAAGCTGCCGCCCAGTTGGGTGGGTGTGGAGCACATGACTGTAAAGCTGCCGCCCAGTTGGGTGGGTGTGGAGCACATGACTGTAAAGCTGCTGCCCAGTTGGGTGGGTGTGCAGCACATGACTGTAAAGCTGCCGCCCAGTTGGGTGGGTGTGGAGCACATGACTGTAAAGCTGCCGCCCAGTTGGGTGGGTGTGGAGCACATGACTGTAAAGCTGCCGCCCAGTTGGGTGGGTGTGGAGCACATGACTGTAAAGCTGCTGCCCAGTTGGGTGGGTGTGGAGCACATGACTGTAAAGCTGCCGCCCAGTTGGGTGGGTGTGGAGCACATGACTGTAAAGCTGCCGCCCAGTTGGGTGGGTGTGGAGCACATGACTGTAAAGCTGCCGCCCAGTTGGGTGGGTGTGGAGCACATGACTGTAAAGCTGCCGCCCAGTTGGGTGGGTGTGGAGCACATGACTGTAAAGCTGCCGCCCAGTTGGGTGGGTGTGGAGCACATGACTGTAAAGCTGCCGCCCAGTTGGGTGGGTGTGGAGCACATGACTGTAAAGCTGCCGCCCAGTTGGGTGGGTGTGGAGCACATGACTGTAAAGCTGCCGCCCAGTTGGGTGGGTGTGGAGCACATGACTGTAAAGCTGCCGCCCAGTTGGGTGGGTGTGGAGCACATGACTGTAAAGCTGCCGCCCAGTTGGGTGGGTGTGGAGCACATGACTGTAAAGCTGCCGCCCAGTTGGTGGGTGTGGAGCAATGACTGTAAAGCTGCCGCCCAGTTGGGTGGGTGTGGAGCAATGACTGTAAAGCTGCCGCCCAGTTGGGTGGGGTGGAGCACATGACTGTAAGCTGCCGCCCGTTGGGTGGGTGTGGAGCACATGACTGTAAACCTGCGCCCAGTTGGGTGGGTGT
>WNGS01113876.1:0-11791 GCA_020271785.1 Procambarus virginalis
TCAATGTCTTCACCAGATGTAATTTTCATGTTGATTTTTGTGCTATCTGCAAAGGATGATACAAAGCTGTGACTTGTATTTTTGTCTATATCTGATGTGAGAATAAGAAAAAGTAGAAGTGCAAGGACTCTACTCTGAGGAACAGAGCTTTTAACTGCACTTGGACTCGATTTCATACGGTTGACTGTTACTCTTTGAGTTCTGTTCGACAGAAAATTGAGTATCCACCGTCCTACTTTACCAGTTATTCCCATTGATCTCCTTTTGTGTGCTATCACTTCATGGTCACATTTATCGAATGCCTTTGCGAAGTCCGTGTATACCAACATGCACTCTGCTTTCCCTATAATGCCTCAGTGATTTTGTCATAGTGGTCAAGTAGCTGAGAGAGGCATGATCTTCTTGCTCTAAATCCATGTTGGTCTGGGTAGTGAAGGTCATTGGACTCCATGAAACTGGTGACCTGACTCCTGATCGTTCTCAAAAATACTCTTATTGTGTGAGACGTTAATCTAACTGGTCTAAAATTCTTTGCCAATGCTTTGCTCTCCTCCCTGGTGTAGTGGGAGCAGACAGCAGAATTGTCTGTTGATTTAAGCCCGTCTGGTGTCTCCCACGTGTCCAAGCACTTCCTCCACACTAAAGTGTGGGAGAGAGTGTGTGCTACTGGCACTTTCCGTTTCTGTATAAGTATTGAATTCCATGAATCTGGACCCGGGGTTGAGTGCATGTTGTCAATTTCCCTTTCAAAGTCTGTCACGCTCGTATTGATATCAATTATATTTACAGGGTTTGGAATTCACGCATAAAGAAGTTGTCCGAATCTTCTGGATTGGTTCATGCCAATTTTTTAACTGAACACTTTTACAGATTTTTGTTACAGTTGGTTTTAATGATAGTTTTTTTATTGGTTTCACGAGTCACCTGAGGTGGAGGTGTATAAAATACTGGGTTGTGGACTATTAATTAGGAAGAGTCATGGTCAGTGTGTGGGGCCCTCCGCTGGGGCCCGGACAGTCCTCTGGTCGAGCCCAATATTAGTTTATTTCTTCCTTTTACCTCATTCAAAATTATTTTATTTCTTACAATACTAATAAATTTCTTACAATACTAATAAATTTCCACTCATTAACATCTAAAATATGTCAGCTCAGTCTTTTGAATTTCACTAGATTTCGCATGGAAAGTTGAGAATTTACTATTCAATAATTTTTAAAAGATAGTATGAGTAAAAATAAATTAGAAAAGAGAAACAAAATTTTTTCTTACGATAAGGTACCCTGCCAGTTAATACAACAGACTATTACGGTTGTGTTAATAGGACAAGAAAAGTCGGCAGGCTATTGTGGCAGATAATAGCCAACTATTAGTGCTATTGTTTCTTGTTATATTATTACTACAACGGGTTATTAAAGAGTTAATAGGCATATTTTAACTGGTTCTTGTTAGACCATTAGTACAAATTAAAAGAACAATTACATATTTTTACGATAGATTTTGTCAGGGAATTTATATATCTCGTTATCGTGGAGGGTTATTTCAATGGCTGTTACTGAAAGGTTGTTTCCGTAGTTATTACGGCAGGATTGTAGGGCGAGTTTTGGCAGCGGGAATTTCGACAAGCAATTTATACAGAGTGTTATAGCATGTTTTATATATTATTCTACGAGATATTACTTGGTATTACTTTGTTATTCTTGCTCGCTATAACGGTAGAGTATTATGATCTATTACTGTTGATTATTAAGGCAGGGTAATAATCCTGCCTTAATATAATCATAATAGACTTGCACCAAGTTTATTGAGCTATTCATAAAGGTTTGTTATAGCAAGTTTACAGAGCAGGTTATTACTGCTTATTATAACAGTGGCTTATTACTGTAGATAATAACCTCGGGTTAATTTGTGTGGTTATTTAAGGAAGAATAATACTGTTTTGTGTTACATCGGACTATTATGATTGATTATTACTGCTGACTTATGATTGGTTATTACTCCGGACCATTATGATTGGTTATTACTGCGGACCATTATGATTGGTTATTACTGCGGACCAGTATGATTGGTTATTACTGCGGACCAGTATGATTGGTTATTACTGCGGACCATTATGATTGGTTATTACTGCGGACCATTATGATTGGTTATTACTGCGGACCAGTATGATTGGTTATTACTGCGGACCATTATGATTGGTTATTACTGCGGACCATTATGATTGGTTATTACTGCAGACCATTCCTTCAGTTTGTCCAGGTTTTCTTGAAGCCTCAAGCTATCCTCCTCTGTCTTAATCCTTCTCATAATTCTGGCATCGTCAACAGACATAGAGAGGAAGGACTCTTTACACTTTGGAAGATCTTTTATGTATATTAGAAACAGGATAGGTCCAGGTCCAGAACAAAACAGGATAAATCCAGAACCCTGTGAAACTCTGCTGGTAACGTCATGCCAATCTGAGGTCTCACCACTCACAGTAACTCTCTGCTTCCTATTACTTAGGCACTCCCTTATTCACTGGAGCACCCTGCTAGTTACTCTTGCATGTTTTTCTAACTTATTCACCAGCCTCAAATGGGGTACTGTGGTAAAAGCTTTCCGACAGTTCAAGAAAATGCAGTCTGCCCGCCTTTCTCTTTTTGCTTAATTATTGCCACTTGGTCGTAAAATTCTATTAAACCTGTGAGACAAGATATGCCATCCCTGAACCCATGTTGGTAGTGTGTCACCAAGTCCCTTGTCTCCAGATATGCTACTAGTTTTTTTATCACGATCTTCTCTATCACCTTGCGTGTTATACAAGTTAGAGACACTGGTTCAGTGCATCTTGCCTGTCGTCCTTTTTGTATATTGGGATTAGTTCTTGCATATTTCTGATAGGTCTCCAGTGAGTTACTATAAACCATGGAGCAAAGTGCTTCTGCACACTCGTTCAGTACCCATGGTGATGCTATTCACCCGCAGGTGTGTTCAGGCTGCAGTTCACTCGCAAATAAGACGAAGAATGGAGAGTGTGACGGGAAAGTGTTGGAGTGTTGATGTTCAGCATTCCTCCAATGGCAGGTGTCAATGCCTGGTCACACTTACAAAAAAAAGATAGACTGCTTGCCTGTTGTCTGTGGTAAGTTAGAGGGAGGAACACGTAAAACACAAAGTATGAACAATGAAACTTTAATATATTTACTTTAAACATAAATGAAAAAAAAACAAATCTCGGGTAAATGACTAATGCAAAAAAATGACAAAGATAAATGCTAAAACACAATAGATTAAATATTATAATGGAGAAATGGTGAAATGGTGCTGAGAATATTGGCTATGGCTGAGACCTTCCTTAGTATACGAAAGCCAGAGAGCTTAGTATGCCAGAGAGAGATGTCAACTCTAAGAGCACAAAGAATATTCTGAAGTTGATAGCTGGTCAGGCTCAGACGTCGACTCAGATAGATGGCACTGAGGTGCGATGTGCAGGTGTGCAGTCGACGAGTCACCAATCAGGAGCAGGCTGGCTGGGAATGGGTGGTTTGCTGGTTAAAGACGGATGGCGAGCCGGCATGAAGGGGGGTTCAGGGGTTCAGGGTACGTTTTGCCTCCTGGTCAAAACGTTTTGTGCTACTGGTGACGTATCTTGAATGTAGCATCTTGTACTTGTAGAAATGACGTAACTTTAGGTAGGAAAGAACAGGCTCAATCTCTCTTGAAAGAGATTATCGTCACAAGAGTCAATAAAAGAAGTAAATAAATTTTGGCTGTAGGTGATGAACAGGTGAGGTATTTATGACTGGTAATGGGAACAACCCCATTACTTGTACTAGCGCTGGAGGAAATGATGTTGGAGGAGTTAAGAGTGATGCACTGATGCAATAGCGTAAGACTGCAATCGAATTAGTAAGGAGCAAGTGAGGGATCCCGATCGTATGTAGCATTCTATCAAGAAGAGGAGTTTGATTTAAATGGATATTTAGGGCAAATGGAGTCAATTGCTGATGTGACAATGATTTAAAAAAATGTATTGTCATTCATTGACAACTGGGAACATTTCTGAAAAGAATAATATTTATGTAGAAACTGGGATTCACTTATTTAGAACTCGGGGTGTTCCTTTTGTCAGTTCCTTGGAATCTGTGGTTGGAGGGAGTTGTATGAGATTAAACTATTAGATGATAGAAGTATGAGAATGGATTTGAGGGTAAGAAGTCAATAAGGGAGTGTTTTAGCAGGGAAAAATCTGGGTAAAAGGAACGGGCCACAACATAACAATACCCTCAAGGTGAATTACAGAAATTGGAGGAGTCTTAGAAGCATTAGATATTACTGCAGTAACCAAAACGGGGATCAGTGAAGAAAACGGGGAACTATTACCATTTCCTTATTTTCTTTAATTAACTATTTCCTTAATTAACTATATCAAATTAAGGAAATTAAATTGTTTCACAGATTAGACGAGTAGGGGGAGGGGTAATTTGTAGTTACAGTGTCCGAGATGGGATGAAGATGAAAATACAAATGTTATTGATCAGTGTATGTGTTATGGATGACTTAATTTTAGTCATATATTCTAGACAAACAATTTCTACTTATTTTTTTCCACAGCCGGAACAAATAATACATTTGTTTCCATTATCAGCAATAATATCACTCATTAACACTATCCCAAATTCCCTCTCTCAGATAGCAACACATAACAGTTAACTCCAGAACAAAGTTCCCTGTCCTAATACTTCATATAAGTTCCCTGTAACTAAAATTTGTTACTTGCTTATTTCCCGTCGTTGCCTAACCTGGAGACTAAGCAATCACTTCTTCACATCACTCAATCTGCAACGAAGTGTAGATATTTGAAATCCTATCAGTAGGTACGACAAAGTTCATATTTTACAATTCTGACGATTTTCAGCTCTGCAACATTCGTCGAGGATATGATGTCCACCTCCGGCGCCACACGCCAGCCAAGCCAACTGATCTCCATGCCTAACAGAGCCACCTGTGCCCTCAAGGATCTGCACATCTCCATCAGCAAACAGTGAACAACACGCTCCATTTGTAGCACTAAGCAGGAGTTCCAGCAAAGTGGAAAAGTTATCATAAGTCGATAAAGGGCATGATTATTTCCACTAAAATTATAGTACTATTTGTTTCATTTAAGTCGAAGTGGGAAAACTGTTAATTGCTCTACGACTCTATCATGGGATCTCTCTTATTTACCATTTTTATTTAAATACAGGATTGAGTAGCAATATTTTAAAATTTGCGGACGATGCGAAAATAGAGCGTGAAATAAATTATAAAGCTTCATAATCACTTCAAGACGAACTAAATAAGCTTCCAAATTGGAAGAGGTCTTTTTCTGTATTTTTAAAAAACTGGGGTATTTTCCGCTGAGTAGAAAATTTCTTGCTAGAATTGACCATAAATCCCAGCCAGGATTGTTTAGCAGTGGAAAACATATTCCAGTTAATGCCAATGCTAAAATTCACCGTTAGGCTTTGATATTGTCCCAGTTTCCCAGTTTGAGTATGATTTGAAATTTAAAATTAATTTAAATTAATTTTTGTAGCAGGTTAGAGTGTTGTATGATAATGTTCTACTTTATATGTCATGTATTGTGTATGTTTTCTTTGTAAATTAAATGTATATGTTAGCTGGCTTTTGATCTTGTCCTGGTGAGGTTTCCCAGAAAGCGGAAGAGAGATAGAGAGGGTCACAGCTGCGGACAGGGTGGCAGAAGATACTAATTCACGAAAGGGGGATTTAGGAGATCATTCCAAATAAGAAGAAGGGGGAGGGGTGTCATGGCGGCTCGAGTAGGGTGCATACACAAGACAACGAGGCCAGTGATGGAGCCGCATTCCTAAATATGTGATGCTGAACCCCTCTCCAAGAACAAGAGGCGTACAGAGGGATCTCCTAGGTATATTACAAGCACTCCAGTGTCCATTGCTGGTCAACCGACAGTAGCGGGAGTGTGGCTTCCAAGTATCGGCTGTTTGTTTCGCCAGGGAGTGGTTGGGGGACGCTGTTCACCTGCATGCAAGTAACAGTCTGGTGCACAACCAGATCTCTCTTTTGGAGGTTTAAGTCCCAAAATCCCCAACCTCCTAAGGGCACAACACTTCTCTCTGTTTAGTGTCTTCTTCACACTTAAATTTTTCGAGCTCAATCTGCCTGAACTGAAGTTCTAATTCCTGCCTTCAAATTCTAGCTGTATTTTCAGCCTCATCAGGGCATTCCTCTAATACCTCATCATTCAACATTCCATCTTTTTGTAGATGCAAAAATATGGTTGTCGATAATTTATTTTTAGTCACTGGATGCCACATCTAGCTCAGGGTTTTTTCCCATACAAATAAGTACTGATTTAGTCAAGGTCTTAATTTTATCCATTAATGGATTCTGCAAAATCTCCTACTACTTGCTCCATCTTCTCAATTAATCAGTAAGGCACTTTCTAAAAAAAATTATTATCCCCAAAACAGGAATATACTATACTAGCATGGCCCCAAACATGCAAGACACTGAACACTTACCTTTATCGTCCAGTGTTGTAAGTGCAGCATGAAAAATGTATCCTTAACTAGGTTCACTTAGAACTGTAAGCTGAATCTTACACAGAGACACAAGTCTTTAAGGTGTCTTCGCAAATGATACCAGCATTCACTTTGATAGGCAAAACAACTAGAAAATATGTATGGGTCAGTCTAACCTTGTCTTACACAACACTAATTGTTAACAGTTGGATTTCAACAATAATGATCCTGATTTTTTTTTTTTTTACTTTTTTTAACCAATTTTACACATTTTCAAATCATAGTTACAACCGCAAGTTTCCAAATGAAATCATTTGTATGAAACCCTTCTATCACATTAGCATGGCTCAGGGGTTACCTGAGCAACAGAACCGCCTCAGTCCTTTTCAAGGGGGTCAAAAGTAGACTTTGTGCACCCTTTGAGTTGGGTACACCCCAGGGTGGAGTGCTAAGTCCTACACTGTTCAATGTTCTAATGCATAAATTAACAATTGATATTCCCACACTACTTGACGAAGCCGTCATTTGTTATGCCGATGATATATGCATTGTTGCAAATTCCCAAACTAGACTGCAAGCTCTACTTGATTCATTCGCAGCTAAAAGCATTGAATGTGGTCTTGTTATCTCTATAACTAAATCCAGAGTTCTCCATCCACAAGAGAAAACTCATGTCCCTATAACTTTCAAGGTCAACAACATGAACATTGAAACGTGTAGGCCGCACAAATACCTTGGAGTTGGTATTAACAGTGACATTGTAAATGATCTACACCGTAGGTTAAAAGAAAGACTAAAACCATTGAGAACACTTACTGGTAAGAATATTGGTATCAATATTAAATATGCTAGACTATTCTATATGATGTTCGTTAGATCTCTCGTTGATTATAATGCTCTGCACTTAATTAATTTCCCCTCCTCTGTGTTGGACAAACATGAAGTGGTACAGAATGAAGCCATGAGGATAATTCTTGGTGCTCCAAGATGCACAAGAATCATCAACATGCGGGAAGAACTGAAGCTTCCAACCATACAAGAGAGAATAATGCAAGTCAACACCACATTTTGCCTTAAAGTTATGAGAGACCCTACATCTCCTGCATTGCTCAGAGACAAATTATTTAGTGCTGTTAACACCCTTTTGACTGGTGCCGACATACCAACTCACTCCTTTTATGATAATTGGCTGAGCGACGGCTCAGTCCAATCCTCTACTGGACGGACTGCAGCGGCATGTAGGTTTTACAAAAATAATATTTGCACAAAGACTGTCAGTGTCAGGTTAAACAACTGGCTGACCTCCACACAAGCAGAACTAGCAGCATTACACTTAGCTATCAATACATTACAAAACATTGGAGGGGGAATAATATTCTGTGATTCAAAGTCTGCTCTTCAAGCAATCGAAAACTTCTCTTGGAAGATCGATAGCAAGAACCTTATATTCCCAATTATAAATGACCTAATTGATGCACAGAGTAAAGGGTCTCGAATTTCCTTTGTATGGATACCTTCACACATAAATATAATCCCATCATAATGAGACAGACATTACAGCCAAGTTAGCGTGTAACAAGTTTGAATTTGAATTAGATCTAGGTATCCCCATCTCTGCTGTCAAAACCGTATTGGTCCAAACATTCAGATCTGATAGTAAAGAACTTACTGACTCCCAACGACCTGAAAGTACTAGTATAAAAAGCTATGATTTGTTCAGATCTGAAATCTACATATATGGGCAGCACAAAACGTCCACTAGACTGTGCGACACAGTGGTTGCAAGGATCAGGTTGGGTTACCGTTACCTGTGGCAGGTGGCTGCAGGTGACGGATCTCCCAATCCTGAGCACTCCAGTTGCAAACTCTGTGAGCAGGAACTACGGCACGATCTCCCGCACTACATCACTGAATGCCCAGTTATTAGACCTTTCAGACCAGTTGGCATGAGGTACCTAGAGCTTTGCAATTATTTTATTCACTCTCGTATTCTTGAGGATATCCTCACAGTGTACCCAAAATTTGCCAGTGCAAGCTACTAAACATATGGCCCTGTATGACTAACCATCCTGCGAGATGGGGACTTATTACCACTGATACCTTATTCAATCTTGTGTTGATGATATCCTCAAAATGCATCCGGAGTCTGCCAGTGCAGACTGCTTATCACATGCCTCTGTATGACTAACCATCCTGTGTGATGGGGATTTCTTAGCATCAACTAGTTAGCTTTTTTGACACACTGTACTCCACTTCATATAGTCTAGGGTAGCTACACTAATGCAGATGTACCTTATGTAATAATAAAAAAAATCACATTAGCACAGAATAAAAAGGATCTGTTTCAGTGGATTTTCCAAATTATGTTTAGTTTTACTAATACAAGTAGTCAAAGTTAGATAAAAAAAAATTGTGCAAATATATCATGTTTATTACTATTATAAAATCAATATATGAACTTAGGAAAAAAACTCGAAATAGATTTGTAGAAACATAAACTCTACATGTAAGTTGTAAGTTTCATGTAAATTAAATAATAAATGAAAGTTATAGGAAAGTTTATGTTACTTGAAAAAATTAAGTAAAAAAATAAAGTGAAAGGTGCTGCCATCTGTGGCTGAGGCCGACATAAATCAATTTCCTCCATAATTGGCACCCTTACAGAAAGGCTTACGTGCAGTCAGGTGCTTAAGTTTCATGAAAATCGTCCGATAAACAAATAAGAAAAAAAATTAAAAAAAAAATTTTTAATTAATTTTTTTTATAAAACTAATTATTAAATATTTTTATTATATGCTATTGTGATAGCTGACAGACATGATTTCAGTTGACACTTGTGTTTGACGTTAATTTTTGACCATTTTGGAATATTATTCTTCCTTCCTATTTATGCTACGATGCTGAGACTTGGACCAGATGAAACCCTTTTCATTAACCCGCTCTCGCACAAGACAGCACATATATGACTTATTGCTTATTGTCAATATTTTTCTTACGAATTAGTACATATGTGGTATATTCCCAGTTATATTTTTTCAAGGCCCAAACTCTTCCTCATGTACCAATTTACGTCTCACAGTACCCGTCCATTGCCGTAGACAGCAGAATAGTCGTGATTGGTTCAATTATAGTGAAAATTTTAGTTTTCAAGTCCTACATGGGTTGTGAAATTTACCTACTATTGTCCATGCTCTAAGAAGATTACAGACCAGCTACATCCTATTGAAGGCTCGTAGTTTTGTTTTGAGAAATATTAGTTGTTCTTAGTAAATTATATTAATTAAGCACTATAATTTATTTCATAAAATAAAAGTGGTTCACCAATCAACATTATATACACTAGTTTGTGCTTTAAAAACCTTTAAAGAATGTATTGTAGGAACGTACACAGAAAACGATGATACATTGGAATGTCTATAGGGTAAACTACTGTAAAACAGGATGGTATAGTGTCTACTACATACTGTAGGATGGGTATAGGGTCCACTACCACCTGTCAGGTGGGTAAGGGGTCCATACCACTTGTAGGATGGGTCTGAGCACAATAACTGCCCATAGGATGGGTATGGGGATCGCTATCATCCACAGGACTGGTATGGGGTTCATTACCGCCTACTGGAAGGGTATATTTTTTTTTTTTTTTTTTTTTTTTTTTTGAGATATATACAAGAGTTGTTACATTCTTGTACAGCCACTAGTATGCGTAGCGTTTCGGGCAGGTCCCTGGAATACGATCCCCGCCGCGAAGAATCGTTTTTTCATCCAAGTACACATTTTACTGTTGCGTTAAACAGAGGCTACAGTTAAGGAATTGCGCCCAGTAAATCCTCCTCAGTAAATATGGTCCTCTACCACCCACAGCATGAGTATGGCGTCCATTACCCCCTACAGGATTTGTATGAGGTCCACTACTGCCCTCTGGATGGTCCACAGGGTAGGTATGGGGCCCACGTCAATCCACAGGATGGGTATATGCCCCACAACCGCCCACAAAATGAGTTTGGGGTCCACAACTGCCCATATGATGGGTATTGGGTCACCAACCACTCACAGGGTGGGTGTGGGGGTCTCTACAGCTCACAGGATGGGTATGGGGTCATTACCACCCACAGGATGGATATGGGGTCCACTACTACCTACAGGATGGGTGTGGGGTCCAATACCGCCCACAGGATGGGTATGGGATCCAGTGCCGCCCACAGGATGGGTATGGGGTCCAATACCACCCACAGAATGGGTATGGGGTCCATTACCGCCCACAGGATGGGCATGGGGTCCACTACCGCCCACAGGAAGGGTATTGGGTCCAATACCGCTTGCAGGATGGGTATGGGGTCCACAACCACCCACAGGATGGGTATATTAAGTCCACTACTGCCCACAGGATGGGTATGGGATTTATAAGTATAATAAGTACTATTAGTTTATTATTACTTATTAAGTTTATTATTACTACAGTACTTAATTAATATAATTAAGAACCTAATTTCATCTTCATAGTTTCCTACTCTGTGCTTTAAAATTGCTCTGTATCTAGTGTTACCCAATCTCTATGTACTTTATCCAATCAACTTTACCATTGTGATCATTGCTGTCTTCTTATATGTGCTAGCAATATGCTGTTTTGTGCCTATTAATCTTTGTTAAATTACCATTCAAACTGTCAATGCAATCCATCTGAACTACCTGTGTGCTTTAATACACATACAAATCTCTCTCATCTCATTTTTTTTGCAATATACCTGTTATCATTTCATAAATTTATGCTAGTATTTACCTACGTAAAATTTTCTATTTGATTAAGGACCTGCCCGAAACGCTGCGAGTACTAGTGGCTTTATGTGAATGTAATTACTATGATATGTATCCTCACAATCCTAATGTACCTCCTTGTATATATATATAAATAAATTTATTTATTTATTTATTTATTTATTTATTATTTATTTATTTATTTATTTATTTATCTATTTATTTATTTATTTATTTATTTATTTATTATTTATTTATTTATATATTTATGCATATATTAGAAGGTACATTGGGAATGTGGGGATACATAATATGGTAATTACAATCTTGTAAAGCCACTAGCACACACAGCGTTTCGGGTAGGTCCTTAATCTAAGAAAAGTTTAAGTAGGTAAATACTTGCAAAATTTATAAAAAAAAATGAAAACAGTTACATGGCAAGAAAAAAAAAAGATGAGAGAAAATTGTAGGTACAGTATATTAAAGCACATAGGTAGCTAAGATTGATTGCA
>WNGS01113876.1:24883-36148 GCA_020271785.1 Procambarus virginalis
TTGTTTCCCAGTTCTTTTTTGGGGGAGATAATTCCTAGCTCAACCAGGTACTCAAGCTCAATACACTATGATCACTCTTTCCCAGGGGGCTTCCACTTAACTTCCCTTATATCCGACTCATTTAAAGTAAAAATCAGATCAAGCAGGCTGGTTCGTCCTCTCCTCTCATTCTTGTCGGTCCCTTGATGTGTTGACTTAGAAATTTTCTTGTGCCACGTCCAGCACTTAGCTCTCCATGTGTCTGGTCTCCATGTGGGTCTCTGTTTCCCCATCTATCTTCCCATGTTTGAAATCTCCCATGATTTAGTAGTCTGGATCCGTTCCTGCTAGCCACAGAAGCTGCTCTCTCTATTATATTGATGGTGGCCATGTTGTTTCTATCATATTCCTGTCTGGGTCTTCTGTCGTTCGGTGGAGGGTTATATATGACTACTGCTATAATGTTCTGTCCTCCAGTTGCTATGGTGCCTGATATGTAGTCACTGAAACCTTCACAGTTCTGATTTACCATCTCTTCAAAGCTCAAACATTTTCTAATCAGCTAAGCTACACCACCTCCTGCTCTCCCTTCTCTCTCTTCCTCACTACATAGTAGTCCTGTGGAAACACTGCATTTGTTATGGTTTTCGTTAGCTTTGTTTCTGTGAGTGCTATTATGTCTGGTTTTCTTCTAGTGCCCATTCTCCGAGTTCACTTGTTTTATTTGTAATCCCATCTATGTTAGAGTACATTGCCTTGAAGCTCACTTTCTTCTGTTCATTTTCTAGTCCCCTCTTGGTGAGCATTCTAGTGGTGGGGAAGCTGTTCCCTGGGTGAGAAGATCGGTGAGGTGGTTTGTAGGGTCTCAGAGGATTTGGGGGTGGGGTGGGAGTGCAAGGGAAGGGGGACAGTAGTGTGGGTTAAGGAGATGGGGGGGGGGACATGGAGGATACGGGTGAGGGAGGAGGGATAGGCGCTAGGGAGGAGATAGTGATAGGGAGGAGGGAGGGTATGGGACGAAGGGGGACGGGGACAGGGGGTAAGGCGGGAGGGGTACATGGTGGGAATGGGAAAGGGTGTTAGGGTCAGAATGGGGTATTGGGTGAGCATTTGGGTGGGGGCAGGTAGGGGTGAGGGGAAGGGAGGGTTTCTATGTAGAGGGGAGTGGTGGTGTTGCCCTCCCCTCTGGTGTTACTGGGCTGCTGGTTGTGGGTTCCCCTCATATACTTGGGACTGTTGATTTGAGGTGCGATTTCCTGGTTTACTCCTCTCTGTGTGTGCTTCCTCGTTGCCTCTTCTGCTCTGGCTCTCTCCTCCTTCGTCCTGTTCCTCTGCAGGAATACTTTCTTGTATTCCTCCACATACTGCAGACAACTCTTCCTTTCTAAAATAACGTCTTTGGTGGCCTCGTTTGTAACACCACCTTTACCAGTCGGTTTCTGTCCTCGTTGTACCAGCCCAACCTGAAAACCTTCTCAATGTTTTTTTTTCAGCCCCTCTATCTGTAATCCCTTCAGTTGCCCATGTACTGACTATCTATCCTTCCTATTCCATTCCTGCCTATTGGATCCTTCCTGTTTTTTTATTTGAAGTCTCGTCGTGGACCTGGTGGTGAGCAGACGTGTTTTGATTCGCTCTGCTACTGGCGTCTGGTGGGTGCACGTGTTTGTCGTCGCTGTTGGCCGGCGTGTTGACGGATGGGCAGACAGTGTCACGCTGGGGGTGTTATATGTGCCGTCATGGGCTCCTACACACCTCCACTAAAGCGGAAGGAGTCCATAGGACTCAAGTTTAGTTGTCATGCTGATTCCGACCTTGTATCCACGACGATCTTCGATGTGTTACAGATCAAGACGGAAGAAATATTTGGTTACCAACCACTGCCAGGGAACAGAGTGGTGGTGAAATTTGAAAACAATGTTGCGTTTCAGTGTTTCTAAAGAAGTATGATGATGAAATTATAAGTTTACCTAATGGGAAAGGATCAGTACAAGTGATTAATTTGAGCAAAACGTTTACATACGTTTCTGTGAGGGATGCGCCATTTGAAATGTTGAATGGAACTATTATACAAATACTGGAACAATATGGGAAAGTGGACAATGTTCATTACAATAAATATACCTATGGGCCAGGAAAAGGGTGTTTTAATGGAGCAAGAACAGTAAAGATGGAACCTCACCATAATATTCCTTTATCAATGTCAGTAGCAGGTCATTATAATAATTTAAATATATATACAATGGCCAACTGCAAACTTGTTTTAAATGTGGGCGTACTGGTCACATGGCTGCTGCTTGCCAGGTGGAGGCATCAGAACGGATCAACATTTTCGTGAACATGACTTTCCGCCATTAATAGAGAACAGTGTATCAGGAAATGAACCCACTGTTGTAAATACTGCAGTTCCAGGTGAGGTAGATGAAGTAACCCACAACTCTGTAAGTGAAACGTCTGTGGGAGTGACTCCCAGTGCGAATGAGGCCGGTGAAGGTAACTTAGATCAGGACGATAAAGGTCATGCAGACAAGGAGGGTGCAGACGACACTGCTCAGGACGCTTTACCTGCTGTCGTTCAACCTGGTGAAGGTGAGGTAAGTCTGGACAATATACATGTGGACGCCCATAACATAGGCGCAGAGCTGCGATGCTGACGGTGGTGCTGACCTTGGTGAGGTGACGATGGAACAAGTAATTGGTTGTCAACTGGATGTAGAGGATGACACCATGGAGGATAGTGATGTAGAAATGTCTGTGCAGAGGGCAACTCCACCCTCATCAGTAAGGTCTGATAGAAAGGGTAAGGGTAGTGTGAAGGCTGGGGGTGTGAAGGCTGTTTCTGTAACCAGTCATGTAAAGAAACTTGGGAAAAAATTAACTCGGAGTATTGATCTGATACGTATGAAGGACTGCGCCGCTAAATTAAAAGTCTCTGAAAAAATTGAGCAGGTTGTTACCGTTGAAGTTCACCGTGACCAAGGCCACGAAGAGTCACCGACACGTAGCGAGGGCACAGTACAACCGGTGAGTGGGGATCATGGTAACGAGAACAGTGATAAGGCATGGTGGGATCTTGTGGAACATGAACAGAGTCGAGACGCGAGGGCAAATATTAAACTTAGATTACGGAAAGGGAAGGAAGACACTAAGATAGTGTCAAGTGAGATAATGATGGATAAAGAGTAATTTTGTTTTCTCTCAAAATTACATTCGGGAAGCCTATTAATTTTAATTATGCTACTTTGAACATTAATGGGCTCAATTGTAGAAATAAACAGTTGCAGCTGTTATCATTGTTTAAATATCATAATTTGGATGTACTTTTAGTGCAAGAACACAATGTACAAGATGTTAAGAATCTTGATGTGCTGCTTGATTACTTTGAAATATTAATAAATCCAACGAACTTGTTGAAAGGTGGTACGATGATATTGATTGCTAAGCGAGCCCACATCAAGGTTTTTAATACGGAAATGGATGATAATGGTAATGTTTTATATGCGAGGATTTCCTTTTTTGACACCATAATTCCCCTGCTTAATGTGCATGCTCTCTAGCACCCGCAGGAAGAAAGTGAGGGAGGAATTGTTCTCTAACGAGTTATTGTATTTTTTCAGAAATGATACACGTAAAGATATTTTGGTGACGACTTTAATTGTGTCACTTCTGTGAGAGATTGTAGCATTCAGACGAACGCATGTGTATCGCCTGCTTTAATTACACTTTTGAAATGTATTGGTCTCAAGGATGTGAATAGCATTAATGGCGGTGTGTATGAATACACATAAGTTCGCCAGAATTATGGTTCTAGGCTTGACAGAATATATATATGCACTCATTACATGATAAAATTAGTTCTTGCAATACTGTTCCGGTCAGCTGTTCAGATCACTGTATGGTTGTGGTGAAGCTTGTTATTGACGAACAGGTTAAAGTGGCGACAGGGTCATGGAAGCTCAATTGCAGTCTGTTGCAGAGTAGAGATGTAATTGATAATTTTCAAGTATTGTGGGAACATTTGGTTTGGCAAAAACATAAGTTCAGATGTCTGTTGGAGTGGTGGGACATGTGTAAAGTTGCATGCAAAGTTTCTTCGTGAAAGTGTCCAAAAGACAGGCTGCTGAAAAATATGATCTGTTAACCTTATTCCAACACAGACTAAAACAACTTTATGTAAAAGTCAATATGGGATTAGACATGTATGAAGAAATGACCATTTTAAAAGACAGAATTAACAAATTGCGGGATGAAATATCTGAAGGAGTCAATGTTCGCCTTCAGATTAATGATTGGATGTATGGTGAAAAACTCTCTCCTTACTTGTTAAGTAAGTCAAGAATAACAAGGGTACAGCTCTTGTGACTAGTATTAAAGCAGGTGATGGGACGGATATGACAAATACGGATGGGATTGTAAGTTATGTTCGAGGTGAATTAGAGAAATTGTACAAAAAAATGGACGTAGACCAAGGTATGCGGGAGTATTTCCTTAGAAAATGTACACGGGTTTAACCCAGGATGACAACACGTCATTATTGGAAGATGTAAATAAGCAGGAAGTGTGGTCAAGAGTTTAAAGAAAGGTAAATCACCTGGCTGTGATGGGTTCCCGGTGGAATTTTATTTCTATCTATGGGATGTCATTGGTAAAGACTTTGTACAGGTGGTGCAGTATAGCATACAGCACAGGAAGCTTAGCATGTCGCAATCTCATGGGAATATTAAGATGATACCTAAAACGGGTGATTTGCATATTCTAATGAACTGGATTTCTTTCCCTACTAAACCAGGACAATAAAATAGTATCGAAACTGCTGGCAAATAGACTTAGGTTTGCAATGGATAAAATTATATCAAAGGAACAGTTTTGTGGCGTGCCCGGAAGATCCATAATCAATTGTAATAATGTAATTCGGGATGTTGTGTATTATGTGTCTGAGAATAATGTTCCTTCCTCTATGATAAACCTCGACTGGTCGAAAGCCTTTGACCGTGTTGATGTTCAGTTTGTATTAGAAATATTGGATAGGGTAGGAGTTGCACAAGAATTTATTGATTGGATCCGTATGCTTTATAAACAGTGTCGGAGCAGCGTCTGTATCAATGGAGTCTTAAGTAAACCTTTTTCAGTTGAACGATCTGTACGTCAGGGATGTCCACTTTCAATGATTTTGTATGTTATATTTCAAGAGCCACTGTACTTGGCAATAAAAAGCAATGACTTTATTGTTCCACCTTGTCTTCCTAATGTGATGACACTTCCTGTTGTTGGTTATGCAGACGACACAACTATTTTTGTGTCGACAGAAGACTCGGTGGTGAATGTTCAGAATGAGTTAGTCAACTTTGAAAGAGCGAGAGGTGCTGTCATTAACAAGAACAAAACGTGTATGATGGGGCTTGGCAGTTGGTGTAATAAGGTTAACTAGACAGGTTCATGGTTCAAGGTAGTGGAGTCTATTAAAGTTCTTGGGATTTGCTGGTGTAAAACATATGAAATAACATTGGTTACGAAATGGCAAGTACTATGTGGGAATATAATAGTTGCAACGAATATGTTGTCAAATAAGAAACTGACCCTTTTTCAGAAGGCTGTAATAATCAATTGCAAAATTTTGTCTAAAGTGTGGTATTTGTCTCACAGCTTTCCCATAGACAAGAAAAGTGCAATGGAGATTGACAAAACTATTTTTAGATATATATGGTATGGTAGATACCAACCAATTAAACGGACTACTCTATGTAAAGGTAAGAAAAACGGTGGAATAGGAATACTGAATGTGTACCACACGTCATTTTCACTCTTATGTGTTACCTTTAGAAAGGAGATAATGCAGAGGAATAGTGTAAATGCACTAGGACATTATTATTGTTAATTACGTGTTAGCTACTTGATACATATGGCAGAGTATACTGACCTTGCCTTGATTTCACCTCACTTTTATTCTTGTGCAATTGATGTTCTCAGGCGGATTTGTAATATTGAAGGTTTTTTAATGATGAACAGTAAACAGGTGTATGATGTTATACTACCAAATATAGTTCCTAGAGTAGAGGAGGCATATCCACTCTTCAGCTGGCAAGTAATATGGGCGAACCTTCATGTTAAATTTATTGCCCCAAAACAACGTGAGCTATTGTATCGCTATATTCATGAGACCCTTCCTACTAATGATAGGTTGTTGATGTTGGGCATAAAGGACAACAATAGGTGTGACCAATGTACTGACATTGAAAATAATATGCATAAATGTAATTTCTGTAAGCAGAAAGTTGTTCTTGTAAACTGGATTAGAGACACTCTTAAAGCTTTATGTAGACCAAGTATTAGAGTGGAGTTAATGAGGTTTTTAATGTTTCATACTGACATAAAATGCAAGAAAATTAAGAATACAATAATTATGTTACTTTCTGATTACATTTTTTTGTGTGTGGATAGGCAGGCAGGAGGGTTACTCAGTAGACAAAATATTGAAGTTCTTGCGAGGCAGGATCAAGTATAACATTTGGGGTTTACGGCTCATGCTCGGTGATGATATGGGAAATTTATTTACTGAGAATTATATAAAATATATATAAATGTAATAATTTTCCCTGTATTTTAATGTAAATTTATTCTCCAATTTTTGTAAATCGTTTAAAGGAAAATACGTATAACATTCAGGGGTTTTTAAAGATCATATTCTGTACTAATGAAACACTTGTTCACTGAGAATTGTAATGTATAATTTCGTTGTAAAACTTATGTATAAATGATTTATATTGTATTTTCTTAAATAAAGATAAAAAAAAGTTTAAGAGAAAAACAACTAAGTAATACATAATCAACTCCTTGTAACTGGACGTATATGTATGTATGTACTCACCTAGTTGTGTTTGCAGAGGTTGAGCTTTGGCTCTTTGGTTCCGCCTCTCAACTGTCAATCAACTGGTGTAAAGACTCCTGAGCCTATTGGGCTCTATCATATCTACATTTGAAACTGTGTATGGAGTCAGCCTCCACCACAACACATGTATGTATGTATGCATGTATGTATGTATGTATGTATGTATGTATGTATGTATGTATGTATGTATGTATGTATGTATGTATGTATGTATGTATGTATGTATGTATGTATGTATGTATGCTTGCATGTACATATGCAAATATGCAAATTAGAGATCAGCCCAAGCTTCGTCTTGAGGCAAAGCTCAACGCCTTAAGCCATATTGATGCTGTGTCCACAGAGCATTCTCTCTCTCAAATCATATACACTGATGGTTCCTTATACCGCACCACGGGTGCAGCTGGAAGTGCAGTTGTTCTGACAATGGGCGATGGCTTGTACTTTGAGTGGGGAGTCCGTATAAACAACTGGGCCTCTACCCTTCAGACTGAACTATTTGCCTTGCTCCTTGCACTGAAATGTGTACAAGTCTCCAAACTTGATACATTAATTGTAAGTGACTCCTTAGCATCCTTAAATGCTCTCAACTCTTTAAGACATAACTGTAACATGCTCGTGTCCGAAGCTAGACACAAATACAACAATAGTATTAAGGATGGTAACAGAGTCCATTTCATGTGGTCTCCATCTCATGTTGGCCTCCGAATGCATGATAGAGCTGATAAGTTAGCCAAAGAATCTGCCTTTAAAGGAGCCGTTGAGTTTAACCTTGGATTGTTAATGAGCAATCTGAGAGCAGCAGTACACCGAGAACTTCAACAAGATCTTGTAGATCTGAGACAAAGTTTGGAGACTTGTACACATTTCAGTGCATCTATGGATCATCCAATAAAATCAGCAGACTTCTGGATGTTACTGCTGCTCGGCTTAGACTCGGTTACAAGTATCTCTGGGAATTCTCATTATCTGCTGATGTAGACCTGACCAAATGTAAACTGTGTCAACAAAATTATTCCCACACCCTCCGTCACTATGTGATGGAGTGCGAAAACATACGTGAATTTAGAAACAATTCTATTACCAATGTTCCAGCGATGTGTAAATATTTCATTCAAAATGATCTGCTACCAGAAATTCTAGCCAAATATCCCCAGTTTGCTAACTGTAGGTAGTAACTAAGTGATTGTAACCTATCCACCGCTGCCCACTGGATGGGGGGCGGTGTGCAGGACAAACATATAAATTGTGACACTAGCTCTCCACATATGTCAGTTGCTTAATTTAGAACCTGTATTTGAGGTCGATCTCGAACCCATCGTTGATGTGACGACTTATATTGAATTTTGTAACTAGCTCATCAAGATTGTAACTTGCTTAGCTAAATGAATTGTGGGGCTCAGTCCCTGAGCCCATTATGTGCCTCTGTAACCCTTTCCACTACCGCCCACAGGATGGGTACGGGGTGCATAATAAACGAACTAAACTAAAAACTCTCCAAGTCGATCGGGGTGTGAGAATTGAGACCACTGACAAAAGTTTCCCAGTCTGTCTGCCTCCCCTCTACCATACGTTCCCTGGCCTCAGCCAGAGCCGTTTGAAAGAGCTTAAGCATTTCAGCAGTGCGGGTCCTTCTATAAGCTAGTCCAATTAATTCTTCTGGCAGTGTGTTTTAGTGCATGCAATTTAGAATCATTATAATAAGCATAAGTGCTATTACCAGTGTAATTTGGGTTACGTGGCCTGGACGATGGATCAGGTGATTCTATGAATGAACATAACAAAGGAGAATATTAATAAGGGTAGAGTTGACTAAATGTAAACTCTGTCAGCAGAACTATTCGCATACTTTGCGTCATTATATAATGGAATGTGAAAAAATCTCGGAATTTAGAGATAACACCATCAATAGTGTCCAGGAAATGTGTAAGTACTTCATTCATAATGATGTGCTGCCCGAAATCTTAGCGAAGTATCCAGCATTTGCTTACTGTAGGTAATGCATGCACATGACTGTAAAGCTGCCGCCCAGTTGGGTGGGTGTGGAGCACATGACTGTAAATAAAATAATAAAAATAACAAAACTATAAACTATTAATGATGGGTTCAAGCGACGAGGGAGTAATTGCGCAAAGCGTCCCTCACCTGTGACGTCACAGCGTCACCCGACGCTAAATATCAACACAGCGGCCATTTTGTCGTCAGTTCAGTCATGGCGAAGACAAACCCTTCATGCAAACTGCGCCTACTATCAAGAAGAAGAAGATTTTGTGTTCCACCGATAGTATTATCGTAAGTAAACACTTATATTTTATATTTTATTATATTAATTGATTCTATTTTTCTGTAATAAAAGTCCAAGGTGGTGTTGAGTAAGGAACAAGGGTACTGTGTAGGGTGAGGGAGGTGAGGACTTGTACCAACCACTACCACCACCAGTACCTTGTCTGGCATCCTGCTTAGTATTCCTATTGAGATATGAAGTATTATTGCATTCATATAATTATTCATTCACAGTCATTACTAGTTTTATGGGCTATGTTCTGTTACCCTAATGCTTTTTACCCCTGGGCATGTCCATTTACTCTCCAGCCCTTCACAAGCCACTGCTGCACCCCCTTCGTGCCCATACTTACTGTGCTTATTCTTACAGGACTGCACTGCATTATGTGGTGTGCACTGCCTGGACACCTTGGCAATGTAGAGACATATTCTGCAATACCGTGATATTAGCAGTAGAGTGATAAGCTGACACACGGGAGGTACAATGGAAAGAAGTTGAGTATCAATTCTTGTAATTTATATTGCTTCCAGTGAGTTTTTAGTTTTCTTATAATCACTATGTTATCTATCTCCTACAACCTAGTTATCTGCTTGATACATGCATTATTGGGTTCTGGTAGTTGTTCTACTCACCAAGCCCTTCCCAAGGCCAGGTTTGACATGTGAGAGCTTGGTCCAACAGGCTATTGCTTGGAGAGGCCTACATATCCACAACAGCCTTGTTTGTCTGGCACTTCTTGAAAATGTTCAGGTTTTCTCTTGAAGATGTCCACGGTTGTTCCAGCAATACTGTATTTCTTTTATTGCTGAAAACATGTTTTCAGCCATAAAAAAATAATCCTGAATCCAGAAAAAATCCCTTTTGTATCATCTGGAAATTTTCAAATATTGCTGATCAAACCTGAGTTTAAATTATTTGTATATATTATGAATTACAGAGGTCCCAGGACAGGTTTGAGGCACTCCACTTACATTTTCCCACTCTGACAACCCCATTTATACAAACTCGGTCTTATCTTTTAGCTAATAATTTATTGTGCACACCATACTCAGCCTGTGTAGGGTAGTTTATTGTGCATCCTAGTATTGTGCATGTATAGTATATATATTGTGTAGTATATTTGGCATATTTAATGCCTCTAACCTCTCCTCATAGTTCTTGTCCTTCAGTTCTGGGAGCCACTTAGTGGCATGTCTTTGCACTCTTTCCAGTTTGTTGATGTGCTTCTTAAGATAGGGGGCACCATACAACTGCTGCATATTCCAGCTTTGGTCTGACAAAAGTCGTGAACAATTTCTTGAGTATTTTGCCATCCATGCATTTAAAGCTCTGAATATTATCCTTTACCTGCAATTGGTTGTTGCTGTATTTATAGAATATGATTTGTTCTGTTTTACATTTGTTTGTTCCTTTTTTTCAAAATTTCTTTCTGCCTCTCTCCTCACTGCCGTGTAGTTGTTTCTCTTTGTATTACTGGTATGTTTGGCGGTTTGGCCTCTTTGTATATTGATTTCATTTTTGTGTCCTTTGGTCTCTGGCCGTCTTGAAATTTCAGTTGAACAAATCCTGTTTCCTAGTTCTGCATCTCTGTTTTGGTATAAATGTTTTTGTTCCTTTATCATACATTTCACAAAATTGACATACTGTGCATTAATTCATCTCAATAACTTCCTTTCCTAACAGCAAGCCTTTCCAGTAAAATTCTTTGAATTCTTTTCTGACTTCCAGCCTAATGTTTGTTTTATCCTAGTGTGTATGATGCCTAGTGTGTGTCTGGTGCCTGTTGTGTTAAACCGAAGATAAATGCATAAGTATAGGTCCAATAATTTAATGAGTTATTTTATGGAGTAATCTTTGCTATGTTAATAGTGCTCGTTGTGTGTCTGCAGGTGCATTCAGTGTGTGTATGATACCTGGTGTTAAAAAATTATTTCTTACTCGTTCATGCTCTCATTTAGACGTTTGGCCTCGACGAGGTTCAGTCTTGTGACTGGTGTGTGGCACGTTTCTGTTGAAATGTAGTCTTTCCGAGACTACATTTCAAATATTACCTAACATACATAGCTACTCCCCCTCCTTGTCCAATATATCTATCTGTGTGAATATATTAAATCTA
>WNGS01113878.1:0-10454 GCA_020271785.1 Procambarus virginalis
CTTGCACCAGAGGTGGTACCCCTTCTAGGTTAAAAAAAAAAAAAAAAAAAAAAAAAAAAAAACCAGCGTTGAATGTAATGAAACGCCATTTTCTGGGTGAGTCCCGGAGGCTCCCCGGAGCTATCCCAGGCTGATATGCTAATGTCAGACTTTGGCATCAGTCATGTGTATGGAGTTCTTAGGCCTACCGGGGACCACGGCCAGAACCGGGCCCCCTCAGAGAGGCAAGGGGAGCAATGGCCTATAGAAGCCCCCGTGTGATTGGAAGCATTCTATGTCTGCCATCGACCGGGACAGGCACCCAGAAAGGTAAGCGCCCCAAAACAAACCCCTATTCTGGTTAAAATTGCTACCAAAAGTCGAACTAGTGGATAGAACTCCCCAACAGAAAACAAGCAAACTAGTATGACGTCACACGTCACCGCGCCGCTGTCTGCGCAGCTCCCCCCTCCCCGGGAGGGGGAAGGGGGAGCCCAGACCTCACACGCCGGCTATCCACCCATCAGTTCTGAGGCTGGATGTCAAGACACGCGAAAAACCGCCGACCGGAGGGAGGGAGGGTTGCCGGGGAGCCTCCGGGACTCACCCAGAAAATGGCGTTTCATTACATTCAACGCTGGTTTTCTGGGGGGAGCCCCGTCGGCTCCCCGGAGCTAACTACCCACAGAGGAAGATCAAAGGGACGGAACCGGGAGGCGGACACCACGCACCCCTCCCCTGGAAGCGAGACAACCGGCAGCAATGCCAACCCAAGGCGCCACAGCCCCGGACAGTCCCGGGAACAACACAACAACGAGCAGCAAGGCCCTCGAACGAACACCAAAGATCCATGCCCGAAAGACTGCGAGAACACGTCATCCAAACGGCAGCGAGAGCAGCAAAGCCACGAACGCCACGGACAGGAGGGAAGAACACAGGCAGCCGAGCCGCAAGAACACGGCTGACAACCCGGGACACCAGCACAGGCGAACCAGGAAGAACAGAAACGGATCAACGCAAAATGCGCTCCGGACACAGACGCCGTGGCACACAACCGCGGAGACCAGGATGGTGCAAGCGGCGCACGAACAGGCCGGAGGTGAAACGACGCACAAGACAGCTTACTAACGGTGTAGAAGCAACACCAAGACCGAAAGCAAGCCAAAGCGGCCCCGCCAGCGCCGCACAAAAAGAGAGAGCGACAGTATGCGGCACGACGACGGCCCCCAACCCCCACCAAAAACCAAGCCGACGGTAACAAGAGTAACCACCTAAGAAGGGACAGGAAAAGGAAGGACCGCCAAAACACCCCATACTGCCGCCAAGAGAAACACGCAGGTGGGACACCGACCACCAGCTGGAGGCGAGACCATGAGGCAGACGGAAGCAGCCCAACAAGGCCCCTCCGAGCCCAGGAAAAGGCGGAGCCGCAAGAGGATCTCGGGCGCGACCACCGAACTCAGGTGGCACAAGGAGATGGAACGTCTGCCGAACAGAAAAACTCCAAGCAAGCAAACCCGCCAGGAGTTCAGAAATGACAGGTCCGACGCGGGACATCGCCAGACCCCGAAAAAACCAATTGGCAGGGCAAGCAAGGAAACCCAAGAAGGCGGACGGGTTGCCGCCAGAACTGGACCCAAACCAAGAGGTACGAGCAACTGCAACAGACCGATACAAAGAAGCACACCACAGGACACAGGCCGAAAAAAGCCCTAGAAGCCAAGGAACACACGCAGAACACCCCTGTGGCAGAGGAGGAAAACAAGGGAACGCACAAGCAAGGAAGTGGTGGAAACCGACCACGCCCCCCCCCCAACATAGCAGTAAGTGCAGGCAAAACAGACAAAAAGAGATGCCAGGAAAAACAACTGGGGTGAGGCAGGACGAAAGAGCAGAAACAAACCCCAGGAATAAGGACACGCCACCGCGAAACACGGTACTAAAGCACACGCGCAGTAGTAGCAACAGGCACCACCGCAACATGCCACAGGTAAAGAGCAACGTGCTCCCGCAAAGGCAGAACGGAGCAGACAGACCCCAGACAGGGCCCACGGAGACACGAAAAAGGGGGGTTGATAAAGACAGGCTGTTTAACACAAGGGGCACACGCACTAGGGGACACAGGTGGAAACTGAGTGCCCAAATGAGCCACAGAGATATTAGAAAGAACTTTTTTAGTGTCAGAGTGGTTGACAAATGGAATGCATTAGGAAGCGATGTGGTGGAGGCTGACTCCAAACACAGTTTCAAGTGTAGATATGATAGAGCCCAATAGGCTCAGGAAACTGTACACCTGTTGATTGACGGTTGAGAGGCGGGACCAAAGAGCCAGAGCTCAACCCCCGCAAGCACAACTAGGTGAGTACAACTAGGTGAGTACACGACAGAACCCAGCAGGCCCAGGAACCCGCATACCAGGCGACCGACGGCGGAGAAACCCCGCTCAAAATCGGCTGGATGGGGAACTAGGAGCTCGTGTACACCCAAGCCTGGCCCGAGGCCAGGCTAGACCGGCCAGGAGGAGGCCCACCAGGCAGCCGCATGGAGCGGCCTGCAGGCCCACAGACTCCTCACAACCAGGATGGCCATAACTAATTCGAAAGCAAGCAAGCGTGCCCCGGAAGTCCACGGACGGACCATAAGGGGCATAACTGGCAATCCCCCACAGTGTTCAGCGTTGTTATACCTATAATAGGTTAAGTAACAACTGTAATTACGAAACCATAAGATGCTTATGTTAACATGCTAAGTAGGTTAAGTAAGGTCGTGTTTTCCATGAAGTTTTGAAAGGGAAACTATGATGCTTGTCACCCATGCACGTAACTAATAAGTCAATAATGACTTATTAAACTTGCGAGGACGGGGTGGTACAAGAGAGAACTGGAGAAGCACCTCCAAAGGATACCCGATCAAACCAGGCTGAGACTCGTAGTCAGGCAGCGAGCAGCCACGTCCAACAGCCAGGATGATCAGTCCAGGAGGCCTGGTCAACGACCGGGCCGCGGGGACGCTAAGCCCCGGAAGCACCTCAAGGAAAACCCCAAGGTAACGTACCAGCAAGAAGGCGTATGCTCGCAAGTAGGTCGTGTAACAACTGCAGACCTCAGATGGATATACAGTGTTCCCCGATGGTGCCTATAGCACCACTGCACTCCACTGGTACTATCCCGCAAGTACTACTACATAGGCGGGACCCAAACACCAGAGCGCAAAAACCTTGCAAGCACACAGCAGGACCGCCAGGGAGCCTACCAGGCGAGTACAGAACCAACACCACAACCCCCACCTCAAACACTAAAAGGTGGAACCCTTAATGACCCTAGCATGGGTTGGACATGCACAAGAGTGGGACAGGAAGGGGTGAAAAAGGGGGACAGACACTGGTGTGCGAACGGTCTCAGTCGTACAAAAGATACCCAAATAAAGACAGGCATATAAACACCGCATCCAGCCCTGCCAAAAGATGCCAGACCGCAGAAAACTCACCTGGCGAACGGTGGCACGAAGTGACACGACTCAACCGAGACCAGAAGAACCTGGGAGTACGCCAGGTGAAGACGAAAAAGCCAGACCTGCAGGAGAGCAGGTGAGAGGCGAAGAAGGCGGCCCCACCCATGACACAGGGAAAACCTCGGCGGCCTCCCCACAACTGGAACCCAGGACACCCCGGAGCGAAGGGGCACATACCGCGGCAAGGGAGAAGAGCGAGAGGCGAAGCACTGGAGCAAAAAGGCGTCTAACACCAGCACCACACACCCCCAGACCAAAACAAACTCCGCGGCGCACGACACGCTGGCCGAAAACGCGCAACGGCCCTGCGGGAAGGCGGCAACCGGACTACCGCACTAGAAAAGAGCCAAAAGAGAGCAGGAATCATAAACCGGCCAAAGAAGCGAAGACAGAGCCAAAAAAGGCACACAGCCGGGCCACAAGCAAGCCAACAAGGCAACAAGTAGCCCAACAGGGCTACAAGTAGCCCAACAGGGCCACAAGTAGCCCAACAGGGCCACAAGTGGCCCAACCGGCCCATAAGGAGCCCAAACCGCCCAAATGAGCCCAACAGGGCTACAAGGAGCCCAACCGGACTACAAAGAGCCCAAAACGGCGACAAGAACGAGGAGCCGACAGACGTTCCAATAACGCGGGAAGTAGCGAAAAACCTTCCCGTACCCTCGAGAACACGGAAGCCAAACCCAGTCCCGAAGGCACACAAAGGCGCAGGCGCACCCGAGACCAGTAGTCACGTAGAACCCCCAAAACGGGGAAACATGACGAAAACACCGTCCCAACAAGGGGTGGGGGAAACATCCACCCACAGGACGGAACCAACCGACTCAAAGGCCAAGGAACCGAGCCCGGGGAGGGGCTGACGCCCAAACAGCACGTACGGCGAGTGGGGAGGAAAACCCTACTCGCGTAACCACAAGCCCCGCCTAGAGGGGGATAAAAACCCCCACGGGGACCAACGGGGCCAAGGCCCCCCAATTAAGTCAGCCCCTCCAAAGCCCCGGGAACCCACACGACAGGCCCCGGGGCCGAGCCGTCACCCCCAAAGCCCGGCCGTACCAGAAAACCGGGCAGCCGTGAAAACACGAAGGAAGGGAGCCCACTGGCAGACTCTTACAACACGGCTGGAGGAACAGGCTCAAATGCCCCCGTCACTACCCCGGAAGGGGATTTCCCCGAGACTGCCCGAGTCTCAACACCAACAAACCCCGCCCTGAACCTACAGACGGTAAGGAACCGGATGCAGGCAGGAAGGGGAATCCAGGGGAAAAACCAAGAACCAAAACGGGGCAGCCCCGGGGTTCCCAGGGAGTTACCACGAGAGCGTTGCCACCACCAAGGCTCAAGTGCAACGCCTCTGCTGCCCGCACCAGCTTAGCACAATTGGGTAACCGAGCCACAACGAGCAACAAACTCGCAGGACTCCGGGTCGAAGGTGTCACCGACCCCACAGGCAGCAGACGGAGGCAAAACAGAGTCACCCAGAGACAAGGGGTGAGCAACCCTCAAACTCGCTGGAAGCGAGGGGGGGGGGGGGCTCTGGGGTCACATCCATCGGACCCACGCGCCCCCAGGGGTTTCCCAGGGTCCCGAGCGTTTACTATAAGAGGACTCGCGCTCAGGTAATCCCAGGCAGGGTACTGCTAACCGGCACCCAAAACTACCAAACAACTTTCTAAGAACTGAACCCCAGGGATGTGTACACTCACGGGGACCTAGCAGGGGGTGCCACCAGAAATACTCAGAACACAAGGGACCCAAGGGGCAAGAACGAAGGCAGACCCCCCCACCAGGTAGATAAACAAAAAGAAAAAGAAAACCCCGCAAGAGGACAGCATACCCAAGCGGAACAGAGCCGGCCGCTATGATTGGGAAAAGACAAGCTGCACAGTACCCTGCGCCCCACCAGTGCAAAACTGCCTCTTACTCTAAGGCGACCAAGGGAGACAGAACACCCGAGCACACGAAGAGCGGCCGAAAACCAAGCAGTAAACGGCCTAGCAGGGGCAGACCCCAAGGAACTTGTGGAAGGTGGCCCCAAGTCCCAAGGGCAGTACTTACAGGGCACCTAGGGAAGGGAACCCTAGGCCCATGCAGCCCGAGTACTGGAGAATCACTCCAGGCTCACGCACCACCTAGAAAAACAGACACCACACTCTAGGTACAGTGCTGAAACAACTATTGGAGCCGGAGCACATAACCGGTGCCTATAGCATCAGCGAAGAACTGATGGGTGGATAGCCGGCGAGTGAGGTCTGGGGCTCCCCCTTCCCCCTCCCGGGGAGGGGGGAGCTGCGCAGACAGCGGCGCGGTGACGTGTGACGTCATAATAGTTTGCTTGTTTTCTTTTGGGGAGTTCTATCCACTAGTTTGGCTTTTGGTAGCAATTTTAACCAGAATAGGGGTTTGTTTTGGGACACTTACCTTTCTGGGTGCCTGTCCCGGTCGACGGCAGACATAGAATGCTTCCAATCACACGGGGGCTTCTATAGGCCATTGCTCCCCGTGCCTCTCTGAGGGGGCCCGGTTCTGGCCGTGGTCCCCGGTAGGCCTAAGAACTCCATACACATGACTGATGCCAAAGTCTGACATTAGCATATCAGCCTGGGATAGCTCCGGGGAGCCGACGGGGCTCCCCCCAGAAAAAATATATAAATATATATATATAAATATAAATATATAAATATATATAAATATAAATATATATATATATATATATATATATATATATATATATATATATATATATATATATATATATATATATATATATATATATATATATATATATGTCGTACCTAGCAGCCAGAATGCACTTCTCAGCCTACTATGCAAGGCCCGATTTGCCTAATAAGCCAAGTTTTCATGAATTAATTGTTTTTCGACTACCTAACCTACCTAACCTAACCTAACCTAACTTTTTCGGCTACCTAACCTAACCTAACCCATAAAGATAGGTTAGGTTAGGTTAGGTAGGGTTGGTTAGGTTCGGTCATATAACTACGTTAATTTTAACTCCAATAAAAAAATATTGACCTCATACATAATGAAATCCGTAGCTTTATCATTTAATAAGAAAAAAATTAGAGAAAATATATTAATTCATGAAAACTTGGCTTATTAGGTAAATTGGGCCTTGCAAAGTAGGCTGAGAAGTGCGTTCTGGCTACTAGTACGATATATATATATATGTATATATATATATATATATATATATATATATATATATGAAAACTCACACCCCAGAAGTGACTCGAACCCATACTCCCAGGAGCAACGCAACTGGTATGTACAGGGATGCCTTAAACCACTTGACCATCACGACCGGACATAAGGAAGTGATAGCCTGAGCTATTTGAACCACTTCCCCGCCGGCACCTGGATGGTTATCTTGGGCATAGCATTTTATCAAATCACCTCATTTTTTGGGGCAACACGTGAGGAAACACAAATGCAAACAAGCCTGAATGGCCCCAGGACTAGATACAACTGAAAACTCACACCCCAGAAGTGACTCGAACCCATACTCCCAGGAGCAACGCAACTGGTATGTACAGGGATGCCTTAAACACTTGACCATCACGACCGGACATAAGGAAGTGATAGCCTGAGCTATATGAAACCACTTCCCCGCCGGCATGGATGGTTATCTTGGGCATAGCATTTTATCAAATCACCTCATTTTTTGGGGCAACACGTGAGGAACACAAATGCAAACAAGCCTGAATGGTCCCCAGGACTAGATACAACTGAAAACTCACACCCCAGAAGTGACTCGAACCCATACTCCCAGGAGCAACGCAACTGGTATGTACAGGGATGCCTTAAACCACTTGACCATCACGACCGGACATAAGGAAGTGATAGCCTGAGCTATTGACCACTTCCCCGCCGGCACCTGGATGGTTATCTTGGGCATAGCATTTTATCAAATCACTCATTTTTTTGGGGCAACACGTGAGGAACACAAATGCAAACAAGCCTGAATGGTCCCCAGGACTAGATACAACTGAAAACTCACACCCAGAAGTGACTCGAACCCATACTCCAGGAGCAACGCAACTGGTATGTACAGGGATGCCTTAAACCACTTGACCATCACGACCGGACATAAGGAAGTGATAGCCTGAGCTATATGAACCACTTCCCCGCCGGCACCTGGATGGTTATCTTCTAATTGGAATAACTTTGATCAAGAAGTTAATTTTCTTGTGAAATTTTTTTAAACAATGGTTATCCTTTACATATGATTTATACTTTTATACGGAATTTCGTAAATAAGAAGTTTCACCCATCGTGTAGGATTGCTACAGTAGAATGGGATATTAAATATATTAAATTACCATTCTATGGCACGATTAGTTTTTTCTGTAAGGAGTCGTCTGAGGAAAATGTTGCAGCATTGTTATCCTCAAGTAGAGTTTAGATTTATCTTTGTCAACACTAATACCATAGGCTCTTATTTTAAATTTAAAGATAAAGAGCCTACCCCCCTGTGCTCTAAAATCGTATATATGTATAATTGTTCCAGCTGTAATGCTGGATATATCGGGAGTTCCATTCGGAACTTTAAGATTAGGATACTTGAGCACCGGGGAGTTTCTTTAGGACTGGATTACCATTGTCTAAACCAGCAGTTTCGGAGATTAGAAACGATTGTTATGAGTATAATCATTCTCTGCTGGAAATCTGACTTTAAAATTGTGGACACTTGTATAAATGGCCAGTCAGATTTGAGAATAATGGAATCCTTATATATATAAAGGAGCTGCGGCCTTTATTAAATAGCATCCTTTCGGCTGTTCAATTGTACAATGTATAGTGCACAGTAGGCCCTGCAATTTGCTTTATAGTTCATTCTGGTAGTTTAATTTTATTATAATTTTGCTTTAGTCTACCATGTTTTTTGCCTTTTCTTACTTATTTCGGGCTTGACATTGTACACTATTATAATCTTTTTTATTTAGGATACATATACATTTTTTGTTATTCAGTTTTATTTAATATTTGAGTTTTTATACGATTCTGAGTAGTATTTTATATTTGTCGCTTACTCGGTTTGTATTTTTATATACATTTTTTGTAGATTTGTAGTCATGATATAAATTTTTGTTATAGTGTTTAGTATATATGTTGTAGCTATCGAGTCTCATTCCAGGTAATCACTTCACGTAAGTTTAATAGTATGGTTTGTTGTAGCAGTTATAAAATTCTGTTGTAATTGAATGTTTTTGAATTAGCTTTTTGACAATTAATAAGTTTTATTTGAATTGATCACTTTAAGTAAGCTTAAGTGTTTTGTTTTTAATAATTTTACTTTCTTTGATAGGCAGTCATATTCAGTATGAGTTCTTTGTTTTGACTCTTATTTGATTGTGATTTCTATTTTCTTTTAGATCTGATGATGGATACAAGAAGTATTCGAAACGTTATGAATTTTAAGTAAAGAATCTGAAACAAGATGTTCAGTATATCCTTGGTTTTCCTATTATCTTAAAATTAAGATTCCCGAAGGAACATCGATCAATATATATATATATATATAGAGAGTAGAGATAATAGATAGAGCGATAGAGAGAGGATAGAGTAGAGATAGATATAGATAGAGATATCTATATATAGATATTTATATCTATAGATATCTTATTATCTATCTATCTATATGCCTCTCTCTAACTCTCTCTATTTCTTTCTTTATCTTATATGCTCTATCCTCTTATTATATATCTTCTATATATATGCCTTTCTCTCTCTCTCTCTCCTCTCTATCTATCTCTCTCTCTTCTCTATATCCCTATCTTAGGTTCGGTCATGACCGAAATACAGAGACCTTGAGCCACCACCTACACTTTTCTCCCCATTGCCTCAGAGACACTTGGTGCCTGGGGTAAAAGTTCTTCTAGCTTTTTGAAGGAGTTGGGGTCTAAGCAAAGCTAATCGAAACAACTAGAGACCCTAGAGCTGCCAGTTTCCTTTTTCAGCGCCTCAGTGTGGCAATCCAGAGAGGAAATGCTTATTGCATCCATGGTTCCTGTACGCCATCTGAGGAGCTGGAGCTTTTCAACTTGTGACAAGCAGCCTTGTACCCTGCATGGAATCAATACTGTAACTTTTTGGTGTGAAGACATTTTCAAATAAAGTTAGATAAATATACACACATACCAAAAGAATAGGGGTGGTAGGAGAAGAAAATATCAAAGTGTTCAGTGAGGATCCACAAGGTTCTCTCTGAGTACTCTTTATTTTCTTCTCCGAGGCTATGGGTCCCTACACATGCACCAGTGGTGGTGGAACCCCTTCTAGGGTAAAAAAAAAAAAAAAAAAAGAAGAGAGAATATAGATAGAGATAGATAGAGTATCTAGAGGAGGAGATAGCTATATTTATTTAGATTTATATCTATATATTTCTATATATATATATCTATATATATCTATTATATATATATTATATCTAAATATATACATTGATATATGTCGTACCTAGTAGCCAGAACTCACTTCTCTGCCTAGCTATGCAAGGGCCCGATTTGCCTAATAAGCCAAGTTTCCATGAATTAATATATTTTCTCTAATTTTTTCTTATGAAAGGATAAAGCTACCCAATTTCATTATCGTATCGATGGATTATTTTTTTATTGGAGTTAAAATTAACATAGATATATGACCGAACCTAACCAATCCCTACCTACCTAACCTAACCTATCTTTATATAGTTAGGTTAGGGTTAGGTAGCCGAAAAAAGTTAGGTTAGGTTAGGTTAGGTAGGTTAGGTACTCGAGGAAACAATTAATTCATGAAAACTTGGCTTATTAGGCAAATCGGGCCTTGCATATAGGTAGGCTGAGAAGTGTGCGTTCGGGCTACTAGGTACGACTAATAATATTATAAATATAATATATGAATAATATTATATAATATATCATATATATAAATATATATATTTATATATTGCATATATATGCATATAT
>WNGS01113886.1:0-10857 GCA_020271785.1 Procambarus virginalis
TGACAAAAAACCAGCGTTGAATGTAATGAAACGCCATTTTCTGGGTGAGTCCCGGAGGCTCCCCGGAGCTATCCAGGCTGAATGGATATGTATAACTTTCTGGCATCAGTCAATGCATGGAGTTCTTGCCTACCGGGACCACGAGCCAGAACCTGGCCCCTCTAGAGAGGCACGAGGAGCAATGGCCTATAGAGACCTCCCTTAGTATTGGGAGCATTCTATGTCTGCCATCGACCGGGAAAGGCACCCAGAAAGGTAGGCGCCCCAAAACAAACCCCTATTCTGGTAAACTATTGCGACCGAAAAGACCGAACAGAACTCCCCAAACGAAAATTAATCCTCATGACGTCATCATGTCGCCGCGCCTCCGTCTGCGCAAACCCCCCCCTCCCCGGGAGGGGGAAGGGGGGAGCCCCAGACCCCACCGCCGGCTACCCAACCTTCAGTTCTTAGGCTGGATGTCAAAAACCCGAAAAACACCGCCGACCGGAGGGAGGGCGGGATGCCGGGGAGCCTCCGGGACTCACCCAGAAAATGGCGTTTCATTACATTCAACGCTGGTTTTCTGGGGGGAGCCCCGTCGGCTCCCCGGAGCTACCTCCCCAAAGATAAGGAAAACAGGGAAGGAACCGGGAGGCGGATACCACACGTCCTAACGCAACAACCAAAACCAGAGACAAAACAAAGACCAAAACGAGAAGACAAAGACCACCCAGGCCAACGACCAGGACGGCCCCAAAACTCCAGAGCAGGCCCGAGGGGAACAACGCCCAGGACAGCAAGTGGAATGGAGCAGAAGGAACCGCAACACGGAACGCAAGCAGGAGCGGCTCGCCAGCACCACCCAACATGAGGAGACAGGACAATCCCAAACGACGGTCCCAGAACAACCGCGAAGGGAAGACAAGCCAACCCTATCAAAGACCGAAGGACCTTTCGCAATGACAGGAAAACCACACACTGCCCCCAAGACGAAACACGCAAGTGGGAGACCAAAACCGGTCCCAAGAACCTGGGGACCAGTGTTCAGAATCGCAAAACGCGAAGCTAAAAACAGCGACCCCGCAACCCAAGGGAGCAACATAACCAGCTCCAGCAGGGAAGAACGAGACACACATCCCCGAGGCATCCAAGGGGATAACTACCGTAAAGAATAGAAGGACGAGAACCGCAAGAAGCCAACACACCCGGTCTGGAAAAGGAACAAGAAAAACCAAACCAGGACCGGAACCCAGCAAACCCGGTTCCAAGAAAAGGAACCAGGAAAGCAGGAGCGGCAGGCCGAAAAGTCCACACCCCCCACAGACAGCGCAACCCGAAGCCTGCAGAAAACTACACAGAATCGCAGGAACATGGTACCAAAACGGAACACCGGAGAAGTCCAAAAGCAGGACGTGGAACATGGACAGAGGCCCACCGGAGCACCAACAGGATAACCAAGAAGCACTGACCCAGACACACAAAAAGTGTAGCATGGGGAGGAAACCGGGCCATAAGTAAGGAAACCACGAAGACGGCCCAAGGAGCGGCCGGGAAGTAACGCACACGACCAACCACAAAATGGGTAGAGGAGCGCGTACATACCGAGGACCTTATGTACAGCAGGGTGCAGTCAGGCACCGAAAATAGGCAAGGAAAGTGTCCAGACAGGGAAATAACCCCCGGGGTCGACAACGAAAACACCAAAATGCGGGGCAGAACCCCACAGGACAACAAAAACAAAAGATGGACAAAAAGGCACTAAAGACACATGCAAGGTGGCCAAACACCACACCAAACACCCCAGTCAGGAGCCATCGACGCAATCCCGCCAAGCAGGGAAGAGAAACAAGGATGGAACAGTGAACAAGGGTGGCGGAGTGAGGAGAGTAACCCAAGAAGATACTCGCTCCGAACGCATGAGCCTAACCAGAGAAGCAAAGCTCTCCAAAGCACCAACAATGGAACTGAAACCGGTCCGAACGACCAAAGGAAAATCCCGCCAACCTGTGGAGAACTGTGAGGCGGCCCTCAAGCACATAACCAGCAGAGTAGCGAACAATAACGAGACTACTTGCAAGTGCGGTCTAGAACAGACAAGCGAGACACCGTACATACACGCAGAGCGCCCAACCCGCAGCATTGCCCGCCAAAATAACACCCGCAACCCCAGAATACGGAACAAAAGATAAGTAGTTCCGTAGTGGATGTGTTTATTGACCAAACCCCACGAAACAATAGAAACTGGGATAGTGGCACCAGCCACCCTAGCGGTGCAATGTGGGCATGAAACAGCGGGCATAAAAGGCATAAGCGCAGAATCAGGAAAGACTGGAGGGATGACCTGCACTGTAAGAGGCCTGGTGAATCGCAGAACCAAGAACCACGTAACGTGGTCATGGGGCCCCACGATTGGTGCAAGGGCAGGGTGGACATGCATGTGAGTGGGAATAGATAGTAAGAAACAGGAGCTACCTCGCACGGGCCAAGAGGCCCACCGCAGGGCGACAGGACTTATGTCCGTATGTCTGAACGCACAAGGAGACACAGGAGGTAGTGAGCACCCAAAGGAGCCACACACACTATAAGAACCCGAAATGCCCGAAACGCTTTGCGTAACAGTGGCCCCAGACACTGTAAGTACCAGCCCTAGCTATAGCTCCATCACTCCGTACAATCACTTGTATGTATTGTGACGGTGTTCCCACCCTTCTAATTCTCCCATGCCTGCTGTAAGAGTCATGTCCACTATTCCCGAGCGATCTCTACATTGCAGGCAACAATTGAACATATGTGGGAGAGAAGAGTATTCTCGAAGAGCCGAGAACTTTGCGAAAATATAGCATTTTGGCCTGTGGGATAGGCCCTTTAGGGAGCCAATATGGCGCTGGCAAGTCTGTTCTCCCGCCAAAACTGTGTGACGTCAGTGGCGCCAGATTGGTCACCGTCAGCGACATGGCACTGGGAGCCAATGAAAACCAACTTTGGGAAAAGTGACGTCACATAGGCATGGGGGGTCCAGCCGTGTTGGCGCCAGACGATATCAGTCTTTCACGACGCGTCCGAGAGGTAGGACGCGCGATCGGTCATCCTGTCAGAGTGACGGATTTACCGAACTCCGGTGGATTTAAGCGTCTCCAGTTGTTGGCACGCACTCTGTGAGGTCTTCCTGCAACCCAGATGTGGCTCAGATAAGGAATTGACAGAATATTGAGCAACAAGTGCTCAGGGGACAGGTGTGTTGCAAGAAGTGGGCCGGGCATCGACGTGTGTCGTCGTTGGCAGTTCACCAGTATAAGAGACAGCTTAGTGGCCGGGCCACCCACCGTGAGTGAACCAGGTTGACAGCCTTGTCAACCAGGTTGAACGTGTGATCGACGATCCTGTCAAGTTTGACAGTAACCCCACCTTCGTGGAACCCTACGAGTCAACAGTTGGATGCAAGCACGTCGAGAAGTCTTCCCAAATACCTAGCGATATATCTAGACGACGAGGGAATTGACAGTGTTGTGAGCTTCAAGTGCTCTGAAGTCGGGTGCTGTGTGTGTGGAGCTTAAGCAGCATCGTCTGGTACGGCTGGTAACTTCACAGTGACTTCGTAGTGGTGAGAGGCAGTTCCTCTGGGAATACAGTGACAAGGACTAATTGGGAAACGTACGACGACCGCCGAGACGTAGGCTGGCTGCCGTAGTTGGGAGGAAAGTTGACGGCCAGGAGACCGACTTCAACCCTGCGACGTACTGTAGAGGAAGAAGCACGGACCTGCTGTGTACAGAAGCGGCGAGACGCGACATCCTAAGGTGTGGGCTTGTGTTTCTGGATGGTGAACGAGGCGAGAGCCTGGACCAGGAGCTACAACCCAACTGTCATCCTAGGATAGGTGAAGTAGGTGTTTACAGTTACCCTCCCATTTCCCCTTTAGTTAGCTATATATATTCTTGTCAGGATATTTTATATGTCGTGAGCAAGTCTCACTTGAGTTTAAGTCACAGAGAGCCCAGTGTGTGGTGAGGCTACCCAGAGCGCTCACAGTATCAGTTTACATATATATCTATGTGTGGGTGTGTGCAAGCACCAAGATTCATCAGAGAATTTACTGTGACTATTATTAATCTACAGTGAGTATTATTATTATATATATATTGGTAGTAAACCAGATATTGGTGTATTGATCTCTATAATCTATTGATATAAATGCCTGTGGATTGATCTCTATAATCTATTGATATACGTGCCCGTGTGTTGATCTCTATAATCTATCGATATAAATGCCTGTGTGTTGATCTCTATAATCTATTAATATAAATGCCTGTGTATTGATCTTCATGATGTATATATATATATGCCTGAACTTTGATTACTGATTTATATATGACATGACTGTGTACTGAATAATATCATATACGCGAAGTGATTGTCAGTGATATCTCTTTAAGAGAAAGTATAGATATAAAGAAAAGTTCAGTGATCAAGTGAGTACATTCACAGTAAATATTATTAAGAATAGAGTAATCTTTTGGTACGGTGAAAAGTCACTGTGAGAGTATTGTGAATAAGATGTTGATCGTGAGGCCAGTGAAATCATAAGTAAACCCTGTGAACGTTGAATAGTGTTTTGGAAAAAGTTAAATAAACGGGGATCGTGACAATTAGAAAACAAGTACTAGTCTGTTCCCACGATCGCGAGGGGCCCGGTCAGCTGACATTCTGACAGGTGGCGCGGCCGATGTTACCATATCGGTGCGCCTAGAATATTATGCTATGAATGGAGCAATTGTCATATATTAATCCTGATACATTGATGCATATATATTTCTCGTTGTCTTTTAAGTAAAATACCAAAACTCTTTGGTGTTTGATATCATCCCCTCCATTTATCTTGTGACCGTGTAATGATAAAGTAGAGTGACCTGCCTGATACTATATTACTGGATTTGCTCTTGCCACAATTACACCTGACCACTGCAGTGTTACTGGACATCTAAAAAAACCAGTTGGCGACCTTGAAGGCTGTGTAAGAGTTCGGTGTCGGGGAGGGCCACAGATTGAGGGAACGATCTGTGCCCCCACTCATCTTATAATCTAAAGGCCGGTTGTGAGATCGACTGGGATACTCTCCGAGGCCAGCAGTGGAGCCTAGAGGATTGAGGGAAGACCCGCCGAACGACGGTGAGTAAGGGTTATGTTGGAGCAACCACCTGGAAAGGAGATCCAGTCTACTGTTGCTTTAACCCTTCTCTAACGAGAACACCGTGAAACCCCGACATTGGCGACCTTGCCAGGATTAGAGCAAGATCAAGGTGGTAATTGTGGTATTAAATATCAGGCCTAGGTTTTCACTCATTGTCACAAGATGGAGGGTGATAAAGTAGCCAGGTTTATAGACACGAGAGACGAGCAAGTACTGGAGGAGTGCACCAAGGCACAGCTGCAGACGATCGCCGACCACTTTGGGATCAAGTTGAGAGCTTCCAAAGTGGGAGAGAGAAGACTTGAGATCATGGCACAGCTCAAGGCACGTGATGAAGCCTTAGGAGAGGAGCGGCCACAGACACCTGCCAGTGGAGGAGAGAACTTGAGTACCGGTGGCAGCAGCCGGGGATCCAGTGGCAGCAGGCGCAGTATCAAGCTAGAAATAATGAAGATGCAGATAGAAGCACAGCTGCGCAGAGAAGAAAAGGGAAGCACAGCTGCCGAGAAGAAGAAAGCACAGCTGAAGCGGAGGAAGCAGAAAGAAGCACAGCTGCGCAGAGAAGAAGAGAAGCACAGCTGAGGCGCAGGAAGCAGAGAGAGAAAGCTCAGCTGAGCGCGCAAGAAGCACAGCTGCGCAGAGAAGAACGAGAGGCACAGCAGCACACGAGAAGAACGAGAGGCACAGCAGCAACGAGAAGAACGAGAGGCACAGCTGAAGGAGCGCGAAATAGCTAGGACGAAGCTGCAGGAGGTTGAAGCGAACAAGAGATTGAGCTGAAACGAGCTGAGCTAGGACTAGTTCCAACTGCCCCACCACAACAGCCGAAGACCGCCGAGTGAGAGAGAGGGATTTGCCCGTCTTCGTGCCTAATGAGGCTGAGGGCTTTCTTCGAGCATTTCGAGAGGGTCGCTACGTTGAAGAAGTGGCCGAGGGCAGAGTGGGCGGAGCTAGTTCAAGGAAGGCTCACTGGTGAAGCTCGTGAAGCTTATAACATGCTCGACCTCCAGGAGTGTACCAACTATGATGCAGTAAAACGGGCCGTGCTCCATTCGTTCAAGCTGACGCCGGAGTGCTATAGGAAAAGGTTCAGAGAATGTACCCGATCGCCAGGAAAATCGTATGCGAGACGGCGAGGGACATGGAAAGGAAATTCTTGAAATGGCTGGAGTCAGAAGGAGCAAGATCGGCTGAAGACATCAAGGGCTGATGGTCATGGAAAAGTTTATGTCCGTGCTCTCTCCCGAGATTAGGGTGAGAGTAAAGGAAGCGGACATCAAGGACCCGAGAGCCGCAGCCGATCGAGCAGACATGCTAGAGGAAGCTTTACGTCCATGTCGAGAGGGACAGCACCGACCGCCCGCATTCTCCAGTATGGGAGGAATAATAGAAGGTCGGACGGTTGGAGGACGGACCGAGTTCTCCCAAGTCCTACCCCTCGAATGGAGACAGCAGAGGACAGAAGAGTGCTGTGGAACCGCCGAAGAAGTCACCGAGGGAGAGCTCAAGAGATCTTGTTATCGTCACGGCCGGAGATGCTGAGCATGAGTCTTTGGAAGGCGCAAGAGGAGTCCGCGCGGAAGAGAAGGATCCGTTGTTTCAACTGCGGGTTAATAGGACACATGGCGCGCGAATGCAGACGTCCTAAGCAGCGGGGTTACGTTGCTTTTGTGCGGGTAGAGGACCAGTAGCCGAAGGAGTGCGGGATGGACCTACGTAGGAAGAAGGAGGCTACCCGTTCGTGCGTGAGGGAACTGTAAGGGTGGGGGACGCAGACCCCATCCCGGTAATGATGCTGAGAGATACTGGGGCGGAATTTACCCTGGTGAGCAGAACCCTTTTCCCTGAGTGTCACGAGAATACCTGTGTAGGTGAGGCAAGTGTGACCACTGTGGAGCCCAGTGCAGATGCCCCTACACCAGGTAACCCTGAGTTCTTTTATGGATGCCAAACCCTAGTAGTGGGGTCTGTGCGACGATGCCCACGAGGGAGGCACAGGTCATTTTGGGAAATGACGCATGTGGAGGACGTGTCCTCCGAACCTCGTGAAGGACGAGGAGTGCTTGGAGCACTTCGAGAAGAAAGGCGAAGTGTTCGACGCCTGGGGGACGAGAAGGAATCGCCATGGAGGCGTTCCCTGTCTGTGCTGTGTTCCGAGGCAGTGCGACGGACGAGGAGGACGTGGATCTGATAAGGCCGACGAGGAGACGTCCGACGGCCTGGAATTGATCACCTCGTCATGGCCCGGAGAGCGAGTGGAGGGCGAAGGCAGCCCAGATGGTGAGGTACAGGTGACCCTCACCGTTCTCCTGGGATGGACCGCACTCGTCTCGAGGAGGTGCAGCAGGCAGAATTCCCATTTGATTTGTAAGGCAAGGAGGACGTGTGGTCCCGAGAAAGCTACTCACTTTAACAGGCAAGAAGGCATATTATAAGACAGTGTAAACCTGTAAGGATGGAGGTCGGAAAAGCCTCTCCAGGTACGAGAGATCAAGTAGCGTTGCCAGCCAAGTGCAGAGCGGCAGTGTTGAGTCCGTTGCACGCTGTTGACTCTGCGGGTCACCTAGGGATGACCACGATGCGACGTCCAACGTCGAGAGAAGTGGCTGGGCAACTACAACATCTTTTCTCTTGGGTGAGGAGGCCCAGGGAAATCAGGCTGACAGTGGAAATATGTTCCGGTCTGAGTGTGTCAGACGAACAATGATAAATCAGGGAGTGATGCAGATTCGGTCGTCGCCCTACCGATCGCAGTCGAAGGGGGCGGTCGGAAGATTCCACTCCACCTCAGAGACAGCTCTGAGAATGTTCTGCGTAGAGCAGGAAGACGAGTGGGAAGAGACAGCGGGCCTGTTTTGTTGGCCATTTGCAAAGCAGTGGCAGAACCGTTAAACTTCTCACAGTTCCAGCTGGTGAACGGACGTGAGGTAGCCCTCGGTCTGTAATAGGTAAGCAGTGGACGCCCAGGATGACCTTGAAGATGGTCTGCAGACACATGAGGAGTGTCACACATTGGCGGCTGCAACTGGCTGGAAGCCAAGATTTTAGTGGCAAGGACAACGTAGTCGCAGATGCGTTGTCCCGCATGCACTAACCAGACATGACTCTTATTTTAAGGGAGGGGTATGTGACGGTGTTCCCACCCTTCTAATTCTCCCACGCCTGCTGTAAGAGTCATGTCCACTATTCCCGAGCGTTCTCTACATTGCAGGCAACAATTGAACATATGTGGGAGAGAACAGTATTCTCGAAGAGCCGAGAAATTTGCGAAATGTAGCATTTTGGCCTGTGGGATAGGCCCTTTAGGGAGCCAATATGGCGCTGGCAAGTCTGTTCTCCCGCCAAAACTGTGTGACGTCAGTGGCGCCAGATTGGTCACCGTCAGCGACATGGCACTGGAGCCAATGAAAACCAACTTTGGAAAAGTGACGTCACATAGGCATGGGGGTCCAGCCCGTGTTGGCGCCAGACGATATCAGTCTTTCACGACACGTCCGAGAGGTAGGACGCGCGATCGGTCATCCTGTCAGAGTGACGGATTTACCGAACTCCGTGGATTTAAGCGTCTCCAGTTGTTGGCACGCACTCTGTGAGGTCTTCCTGCAACCCAGATGGGCTCAGATAAGGAATTGACAGAATATTGAGCAACAAGTGCTCAGGGACAGGTGCGTTGCAAGAAGTGGGCCGGGCATCGACGTGTGTCGTCGTTGGCAGTTCACCAGTATAAGAGACAGCTTAGTGGCCGGGCCACCCACCGTGAGTGAACCAGGTTGACAGCCTTGTCAACCAGTTGAACGTGTGATCGACGATCCTGTCAAGTTTGACAGTAACCCACCTTCGTGGAACCCTACGAGTCAACAGTTGGATGCAAGCACGTCGAGAAGTCTTCCCAAATACCTAGCGATATATCTAGACGACGAGGAATTGACAGTGTTGTGAGCTTCAAGTGCTCTGAAGTCGGGTGCTGTGTGTGGACTTAAGCAGCATCGTCTGGTACGGCTGATAACTTCACAGTGACTTCGTAGTGGTGAGAGGCAGTTCCTCTGGGAGTACAGTGACAAGGACTAATTGGGAAACGTACGACGACCGCCGAGACGTAGGCTGGCTGCCGTAGTTGGGAGGAAAGTTGACGGCCAGGAGACCGACTTCAACCCTGCGACGTACTGTAAGGAGAAGCACGGACCTGCTGTGTACAGAAGCGGCGAGACGCGACATCCTAAGGCGTGGGCTTGTGTTTCTGGATGGTGAACGAGGCGAGAGCCTGGACCAGGAGCTACAACCCAACTGTCATCCTAGGATAGGTGAAGTAGGTGTTTACAGTTACCCTCCCATTTCCCCTTTAGTTAGCTATATATATTCTTGTCAGGATATTTTATATGTCGTGAGCAAGTCTCACTTGAGTTTAAGTCACAGAGAGCACAGTATGTGGTGAGCTGCCCAGAGCGCTCACAGTATCAGTTTACATATATCTATGTGGGGTGTGTGCAAGCACCAAGATTCATCAGAGAATTTACTGTGACTATTATTAATCTACTGTGAGTATTATTATTATATATATATTGGTAGTAAACCAGATATTGGTGTATTGATCTCTATAATCTATTGATATAAATGCCTGTGGATTGATCTCTATAATCTATTGATATAAGTGCCCGTGTGTTGATCTCTATAATCTATCGATATAAATGCCTGTGTGTTGATCTCTATAATCTATTATATAAATGCCTGTGTATTGATCTTCATGATGTATATATATATATGCCTGAACTTTGATTACTGATTTATATATGACATGACTGTGTACTGAATAATATCATATACGCGAAGTGATTGTCCGTGATATCTCTTTAAGAGAGAAGTATAGATAAAGAAAAGTTCAGTGATCAAGTGAGTGCATTCACAGTAAATATTATTAAGAATAGAGTAATCTTTTGGTACGTGAAAGTCACTGTGAGAGTATTGTGAATAAGATGTTGATCGTGAGGCCAGTGAAATCATAAGTAAGCCATGTGAACGTTGAATAGTGTTTTGGAAAAAGTTAAATAAACGGGGATCGTGACAATTAGAAAACAAGTACTAGTCTGTTCCCACGATCGCGAGGGCCCGTCAGCTGACATTCTGACAGGTGCCGCGGCCGATGTTACCATATCGGTGCGCTCTAGAATATTATGCTATGAATGGAGCAATTGTCATATATTAATCCTGATACATTGATGCATATATATTTCTCGTTGTCTTTTAAGTAAAATCCCAAACTCTTTGGTGTTTGATATCATCCCCTCCATTTATCTTGTGACCGTGAATGAATAAAGTAGAGTGACCTGCCTGATACTATATTACTGGATTTTGCTCTTGCCACAATTACACCTGACCACTGCAGTGTTACTGGACATCTAAAAAACCAGTTGGCGACCTTGAAGGCTGTGTAAGAGTTCGGTGTCGGGCGGGCCACAGATTGAGGGAACGATCTGTGCCCCCACTCATCTTACAATTTAAAGGCCGGTTGTGAGACCGACTGGGGTTACTCTCCGAGCCAGCAGTGGAGCCTAGAGGATCGAGGGAAGACCCGCCGAACGACGGTGAGTAAGGGTTATTGTAGGAGCAACCACCTGGAAAGGAGATCCAGTCTACGTTGCTTTAACCCTTCTCTAACGAGAACACCGCGAAACCCCGACAATATATATATT
>WNGS01113888.1:0-11496 GCA_020271785.1 Procambarus virginalis
GCACTCTCACATCCTCCGTAAGTACTGGAGTACTTTCTGCTCCACCATTGTCTTACACCCCAAATGCATTGGGGTGAGTGCTATGATGTGGGGTGTGGAAATAGGCCTATGGCATTGTTGGGATGTGGAAATAGGCCTATGGCATTGTTGGGGTGAGTGGAAATAGGCCTATGGCATATTGCTATATTTATAAAATAATGGAGAAAATCCACTGGACTGTGTGGTGTTGCAAACCCACAACCAAGGCATTGCCAGCCGCATACTCTACCACTGTACCACCACTGACTTCCTAAAAGTCTTACAATCAGATTCCTACTGATATCACAGAAGTCTGTGATATCCTTATATCAGGAAGTCTTGAAGGCCAGTCCAAGTTTTACGTAAGACCCCCCCCAAGCACTCAGTGAAGGGGTAAAGTGTTAATAATAAATAAATAAATGTTTATTCAGGTAAGGTACATACATCAAGAGATATTACAAAGAATGATTGATTTATAGATAGAGCTAGTACATACAATGCCTAAAGCCACTATTACGCAAAGCGTTTTGGGCATGAAAAACTTAAATGACTAAAGCTTAATACTAATTGAGTATAAAGAATAAAATGTGTTGAGAACAAATAAAATAGAGATAAAAAGGGGGTACATGGCTGAAAAAGCAGCACAAATACAATAGGTCGACAAACAGCGTTGATTAAAAAAATAACAGACATGGTTGACAATAGAGGGGTAAGGTAGTTACAGGGAATTAATTAGGTAGTGCTTCGTTTTTATCTTAAACTGGTTGAGAGAGGTACAGTCTTTAACATGGTTGGGAAGGTCATTCCACATTCTAAGTCCCTTGATTTATAGAGCATTTCTAGTTTGATTAAGTCGTACTCTTGGAATATCAAAACTGTATTTATTTCTGGTGTGGTGCTCATGGGTTCTGTTACAACCTTCAATGAAGCTTTTGAGTTCAGGATTGGCATTACAGTTCAGCATTTTATATATGTATAATACACATGAGAGAATGTGCAGTGACTTAATATCTAACATATTCAGAGATTTGAGTAGGGGTACCGAGTGATGTCTGGGGCCAGAGTTGGATATTGTCCTAATAGCAGCTTTGTGTTGAGTAATTAGAGGACGTAAATGATTTTGGGTAGTAGAACCCCAGGCACAAATACCATAGTTGAGGTATGGATAGATGAGGGAGTAATAGAGAGTCACCAGGGCAGGGCGGGGTACATAATATCTGATCTTAGAAAGAATGCCAACAGTTTTTTAAACTCTTTTTGTATATTTAGAAGGTGTCCCTGGAAATTCAGCTTGTGATCAATGAGAACGCCAAGGAATTTGCCATCTAATTTGTTACAAATTTGGGTATTGTTTATTTTGAGATTTATTTGATTAGAGGATTTATTGCAAAACAGAATATAGAAAGTTTTGTCAATGTTAAGGGTGAGTTTGTTGGCAGTTAGCCAAAGATGGACTTTATTTAGCTCAGTATTTACTGTGGCATTTAGAGCAAGGGGGTCAGGACTGGAGTAAATGAAGGTTGTGTCGTCAGCAAATAGAATTGGTTTGAGGTGTTGGGAGGCATTTGGAAGGTCATTAATGTAGATGAGAAAGAGGAGAGGGCCAAGTATGCTGCCCTGAGGAACACCAATGTTGATGGGTAGGGTGGGAGAAATTGAATTATTCACAGAAATATACTGGAGCCTATCAGTAAGGTAAGATTTGAGGTATTGCAGGGAGTGTCCTCTGACTCCATAATGATGTAATTTAAGAAGAAGGTTTTGGTGGTTGACAGTGTCAAAAGCCTTACGCAGGTCCACAAATAACCCAACAGGGAACTCATTTTTATCAAGAGCTGCATGAATCAAGTTAATCATACTAATAAGTGCATCGTTAGTGCTTTTTTGGGGTCTTAAGCCATATTGGCAAGAGCTAAGTATATTGTGTTTGGCTAGATAAGAGTAAAGCTGCTTGTAGATTAGTTTTTCAAAAAATTTTGACAAGTTAGGCAGGATTGATATAGGTCTGTAGTTGTTAACATCTGTGAGATCACCACATTTGTGGACAGGGGTTACTCTCGCTTGTTTTAGAATATCTGGAAAGGTTTGGAGTTCAAGTGACTTGTTGAAGAGCAATGCAATAGCAGGGGCTAAGGATCTGGAGGCTTTTTTGTAAATTAAAGTTGGTATCTCCTCAAGGGCACTAGACTTGGTTTTAAGGGAGAGGATTATCTCATGTCGTCAGTGGAATTAGTAGGCTTTAGGTGCAGAGACTGTGGATAGTTACCTGTAAGATAGTCTTTAACATCAGTACTGGAAGATGGAATATCATTTGCAAGGGATGACCCAATGGAAGAGAAGAACCTATTGAACTCAATAGCAGAATCAGAGGCTGAAAGCTGACCATCGTAATTGGACAGGAGTGTTGGTTTGTTATTTAAAATCTTCTTTGATACCAATATTTGTGAAATTGTGCTCCAAGTTTTTTTTAATGTTGCTCTTTATTTGGGTAAATTTATCTTCGTAGTATTTAGTTTTGGCTCGTCTAATTATCTTAGATAGCAATAACGAGTAATTCTTTGAGAATTCTTTGGAGACGGTTCCTAACCTATACTTCTTCTCAAGGTCATGTTTTTTATTAATGGATTGTAGTTGAACACTGTATGCCCAACTTCATATACTACACAGAAAATCACACTAAGCTGATATACATCAATGAACACTCCACTGGGGCTGTGAGGTGACGCAAACATTGCAGGTTCGCATCGCCTCACAGCGCCAGTGAATTTTCTCATTGATGTATATCACATTAGTGTGATTTTCTGTATGTAAATAATAATAATATTAATGATATTATTTATTCAAAAGATTGTGTGTACAAAGAACATAAGAGCATTGTTCAATTGAAAGGACAGGAGCTACACATGTTAATGAAGCTACTATTATGCAAAGCGTTTGGGGCAAAATTAATAATAATATAGAAAATTTTTAATTAATGTTGTGACGGGGTAAAACACTTAATACTATAAGAGTAGTAAGCTAACAAAATGAGTGTTGAAGAAAAATAAAAAATTAATACAAAGAAGGTGATACTTAAGGATGACAAGCACAGACATTATGGAGTCAGTAGTTCTAGCAACAGTACAATAGTTTATTTACATTAATTACAGAATGGAAATACAAGGTGTAATTTAGAAAAGCAACTGAACTATTCCTCATAACATTTTTTTGGAACATATTGGAATATAGAGTAACATACTATAATTTAAGGTTAATGGGGCCAACACTGACAATTAACCAAGATCGTAAAGGACACGAGTAAACACTTTATCAAAGAAATGCATGAAAGTAATGACATTAAATGTAGAAATTAAATGAGTACTACAGTGTGTCCTCACTTGAATGAACTATATGGAGCGTAGCTGATTCATTCTAGTGTGGAATTCGTTCCATCCGGCCACAACCACCCCCTTCCCCCCCTCCAAAAAAAAAAATTACAATCACATTTATACATATGCCAGTACACATTTGCCTTATGAAAAATTTAAATAACAAAGAATTTGTATTGCAATGAAATAAATTGATATTGCACATTACAGTTACTGTACTTGCCTTACCAGTTGAGTTGTGTAGTGCAAAATTTGTTAGCCTCAATATCCTGAGAGTGCCACACATATGATATGAATATAAATTGTTTAAAGAACAGACTCTGCGAGCCTGAAAACCCTTCTGCTGCCAGCTTCCTCAACTGTATGAATTCCTGCTTCCTCATACCCTTAATCACTAGACCTACTAGAATCACTGACAGTACTGCCACGGCTCTTGATCACATCTGGACCAACATAACCTCTCTGCTTTCCTCAGGGATAATCATCGATAGCACTACAGACCATTACCCCACATTTCTCCTAACATTAACAAACCACCTCTAGAGACAAGGGAGATAAGCTTTAGGCTGCACAATGAAACTGCCATAGGCAATTTTATAGCTGCTGCTGCTAATGTCAACTGGGAGTCCGAATTATGTAACATAGGGGACATCAACCTAGCAGTGCAATCTTTTCTTCAAAAAACTCTCAGCCTTTATAACACCCACTGTCCTATGCTAACGAAACAAGTCACAACAAAAAGGCTAAACAATCCTTTAAAGGGGATACTTAAATCCATTAATAAAAAACATGACCTTGAGAAGAGGTATTGGTTAGGAATCGTCTCCAAAGAATTTTCAAAGAATTATTCATCATTGCTATCTAGAATAATTAGGAGAGCCAAAATTAAATACTATGAAGATAAATTTACCCACACAAAGGGCAACATTAAGAAAACATGGAGCATAATTTCACAAATATTGGGATCTAAGAAGATTTTAAATAACAAACCAATACTCCTGTCAAATAATGATAGTCTTCTTTCAGCCTCTGACACTGCTTATGAGTTCAATAAGTTCTTCTCTTCCATTGGGTCATCCCTTGCAAATGATATTCCATCTTTCAGTAGTAATATTCAGGACTATCTTACAGGTAACTATCCACAGTCTCTGTACCTAATGCCTACTAATTCCACTGATGTTACTGACATAATCCTTTCCCTTAAAACCAAGTCCTTTGTGCCCTTGAGATACCCACTCTTATTTACAATAAAGCCTCCAGATTTTTAGCTCCTGCCATTGCATTGCTCATCAACAAGTCACTTGAACTCCAAACCTTTCCAGATATTCTAAAAAAACCTTTCCAGATATTCTAAAAAAAAGCGAGAGTAACCCCCTGTCCACAAATGTGGTGATCCCACTGATGTTAACAACTTCAGAATGCAACAATCAGAATTAGCAGCTCTGCTCTTATCTAGCCAAACACAATATACTTAGCTCTTGTCAATAAGGCTTCAGACCCCAAAAAAGCTCTAACGATGCCCTTATTTGTATGATTAACATGATACATGCAGCTGTTGATAAAAATGAGTTCCCTATTGGGTTATTTGTGGACCTGCGTAAGGCTTTTGACACTGTCAACCACTAAAACCTTCTTCTTAAATTACAACATTATGGAGTCAGAGGACACTCCCTGCAGTACCTTAAGTCTTACCTTACTGACAGGCTCCAATATGTTTCTGTGAATAATTCAATTTCTCCCACCCTACCCATCAACATTGGTGTTCCCCAGGGCAGCATACTTGGCTCTCTACTCTTTCTCATCTACATTAATGACCTTCCAAATGCCTCCCAACATCTCAAACCAATTCTATTTGTTGACAACACGACCTTCATTTACTCCAGTCCTAACTCCCTTGCTCTAAATGCCACAGTAAATACTGAGCTAAATAAAGTCCGTCACTGGCTAACTGCCAACAAACTCGTCCACAATATTGACAAAACTTTCTATATTTTGTTTGGCAATAAATCCTCAAATCAAATAAATCTCATTATTAACAATACCCAAATTTGTAACAAAGTAGATGGCAAATTCCTTGGCATTCTCAATGACCACAAGCTGAATTTCCAGGGACACATTCTAAATATATCAAAAAAAGTTTCAAAAACTGTTGGCATTCTTTCTAGGATCAGATATTATGTACCTCCTGGTGGACACCTGGTTGATGGGGTTCTGGGAGTTCTTCTACTCTCCAAGCCTGGCCCGAGGCCAAACTTGACTTGTGAGAGTTTGGTCCACCAGGCTGTTGCTTGGAGCGGCACGCAGGCCCACATACCCACCACAGCCCGGTTGGTCCGGCACTCCTTGAAGGAAACAATCTACTTTCCTCTTGAAGATGTCCACGGTTGTTCCTGTAATATTTCTGATGCTTGCTGGTAGGACATTTAACAACTGTGGACCTCTAATTACCTAAGTGTAGTTACAGGATGAGAGCTACGCTTGTGGTGTGCCCTCTTCCCAGCACTCTTTGTCATATAACGCTTTGAAACTACTGACGGTCTTGGCCTCCACTACCTTCTCCCCTAACTTGTTCCAACCGTCTACCACTCTGTTTGCGAAAGTGAATTTTCTTATATTTCTTCGGCATCTGTGTTTAGCTAGTTTATATCTATGACCTCTTGTTCTTAAAGTTCCAGGTCTCAGGAAATCTTCCCTATCGATTTTATCAATTCCTGTTACTATTTTGTATGTAGTAATCATATCACCTCTTTTTCTTCTGTCTTCTAGTTTTGGCATATTTAATGCCTCTAACCTCTCCTCGTAGCTCTTGCCCTTTAGTTCTGGGAGCCACTTAGTAGCATGTCTTTGCACCTTTTCCAGTTTGTTGATGTGCTTCTTAAGATATGGGCACCACACAACCGCTGCATATTCTAGCTTTGGCCTAACAAAAGTCGTGAACAATTTCTTTAGTATATCGCCATCCATGTATTTAAAAGCAATTCTGAAGTTAGAAAGCGTGGCATTGGCTCCTCGCACAATATTCTTTATTGTCCTCAGGTGATAGTTTTCTATCTAGAACCACCCCTAGATCTCTTTCCTTATCAGAATTTTTTAAAGATTTCTCACATAATATATAGGTTGTGTGGGGTCTGTGTTCTCCTATTCCACATTCCATAACATGGCATTTATTAACATTAAATTCCATTTGCCAAGTGGTGCTCCATATACTTGTTTTGTCCAGATCTTCTTGAAGGGCATGACAATCATCTAAGTTTCTTATCCTTCCTATTATCTTAGCATCATCAGCAAACATGTTCATATAATTCTGTATACCAACTGGTAGATCATTTTTGTAGACAATAAACATCACTGGTGCAAGAACTGAACCCTGTGGTACTCCACTTGTGACATTTCTCCAGTCCGATACATTGCCTCTGATCACAGCCCTCATTTTTCTATCAGTCAGAAAATTTTTCATCCATGTTAGAAGCGTACCTGTCACTCTTCCAATATTTTCCAGTTTCCAGAACAACCTCTTATGTGGAACTCTGTCGAAAGCCTTTTTTAGGTCCAGATAGATGCAGTCAACCCAACCATCTCTTTCCTGTAATATCTCTGTTGCTCGATCATAGAAACTGAGTAAATTCGATACACAGGATCTTCCAGATCGAAAACCATACTGTCTGTCTGATATTATATAATTTCTCTCCAGGTGTTCTACCCATTTAGATTTAATTATTTTTTCCAATATTTTGACTATTACACTTGTCAATGATACCGGTCTATAATTAAGGGGGTCTTCCCTGCTTCCACTTTTGTAGATTGGAACTATGGTAGCCTTTTTCCACACATCAGCTACAACTCCTGTAAACAGGGATGCCTGAGAAATCAGTTGAAGAGGAATGCTGAGCTCAGGTGCACATTCTCTCAGAACCCATGGTGAAACTCCATCTGGACCAACTGCTTTGTTCTTATTTAGCTCCTTCAGCATTTTTTCCACTTCGTCTCTAGACTATGTGCTCTATGTTGTTCTCTGGAATTCTTATTGTATCTGGTTCCCTGAAGATTTCATTTTGTACAAACACACTTTGGAACTTTTCGTTTAATGTTTCACACATTTCCTTTTCATTTTCCGTGAATCTATTTCCCATTTTCAACCTCTGAATATTATCCTTTACCTGCAGTTTGTTGTTTATGAATTTATAGAATCGACCTGGTTCTGTTTTACATTTGTCTGCAATCCCTTTTTCAAAATTTCTTTCTGCCTCTCTCCTCACTGCCGTGTAGTTGTTTCTCGCATCTTTGTATTGCTGGTATGTTTGGGAGTTTGGCCTCTTCCTGTATTGATTCCATTTTTGTGTCTTTTGATCTCTGGCCCTCTCGTACTTTCTGTTGAACCAATCCTGTTTCCTAGTTCTGCTTCTCTGTTTTGGTATAAATTTTTTGTGCTTTTATCATATATTTCACAAAACTTGACATACATCTCATTCACTTCCTTGCCTAGCAACAAGTCTGTCCAATTATACTCACTAAAAATTTTCTAAGGTTGCCATAATGTCCTCTCCTAAAGTCAGGTTTTTCAATTGCATCGACCGTCATATTTTCTTCCAGATTATAACGCATTGCATACTTTATTCCCAAAAAGACATGGTCACTTTTACCCAAGGGAGGAAGGTACTGAATGTCAAATATTTCTTCCTCCTTCCTGGTAAATATCAAACTAGCATGGAGGGAACGTCCCCTTCCCTTATCCTCGTAGCTTGTTTAACATGTTGATATAAGAATGTTTCCAGGATGAGGTCTACAAATTTACAGGTCCAGAAATCTTCTGTTTTAGCTTCATATGCTTCCCAGTCTATGGATTTCTGATCTCTGATGTTCATGCAGTGTTCTCTGATTGTGCCCATGGCACCTCTGCTCTTCACTGTTTCTATTCTGCATTTTCTTCCATGTCGTTCACTCCAGTACGTTGTTATTTTACTGTGCAGATTTCGGACCTGTCCCTCCAGTATTTTCCATGTGTATATTATTTGATATCTCTCGTCTCCTTTCTGGTGAGTACATTTGGAGAGCTTTGAGACGATCCCAATAATATAAGTGCTTTATCTCGTCTATGCGTGCCGTATATGTTCTCTGTATTCCTTCAATTTCAGCAATCTCTCCTGCTCTGAAGGGGGAAGTGAGTACCGAGCAGTACTCAAGACGGGACAACACAAGTGATTTGAAGAGGACAACCATTGTGATGGGATCTCTGGACTTGAAGGTTCTCGTAATCCATCCTATCATTTTTCTGACTGACGCAATACTTGCTTGGTTATGCTCCCTAAACGTTAGGTCGTCGGACATCATTATTCCCAAATCCTTGACATGCTGTTTTCCTACTATGGGCAGATTCGATTGTGTTTTGTACCCTGTATTATGTTTAAGATCCTCATTTTTGCCGTATCTGAGTACCTGGAATTTATCACCGTTAAACATCATGTATTTTCTGCTGCCCAATCGAAAACTTTGTTAATATCTGTTTGTAGTTTATCAATGTCTTCAGCAGAGGTAATTTTCATGCTGATTTTTGTATTATCTGCAAAGGATGACACGAAGCTGTGACTTGTGTTTTTGTCTGTCGGATATGAGAATAAGGAACAGCAGTGGTGCAAGGACTGTACCTTGAGGTACAGAGCTTTTAACTGCGCTCGGACTCGATTTTACTTGATTGACTGTTACTCTTTTGTTCTGTTCGACAGGAAATGAGTATCCAGCGTCCTACTTTACCAGTTATACCCATTGACCTCATTTGTGTGCAATCACTCCATGGTCACATTTGTCGAATGCCTTTGCAAAATCAGTGTATATGACATCTGCATTATGTTTTTCCTCTAATGCCTCCGTGATTTGTCATAGTGGTCAAGTAGCTGTGAGAGGCATGATCTTCCTGCTCTAAATCCATGTTGGCCTGGATTGTGGAGGTCATTGGTTTCCATGAATCTAGTGACCTGACTCCTGATCACTCTCTCAAATACTTTTATTATGTGGGACGTTAGTGCAACTGGTCTATAATTCTTTGCCAATGCTTTGCTACCACCCTTGTGTAGAGGGGCAATGTCTGCTGCTTTAAGCATGTCTGGTATCTCCCCCTGTGTCCAAGCTCTCCCTCCACACTATACTGAGCACCTGTGCTACTGGCACTTTGCATTTCTTTATAAATATTGAATTCCATGAGTCTGGACCCGGGCATATTGTCAATTGTCTTTCTCTTTCAAAATCTGCCACGCTCGTGCTGATATCAGTTATTTTACAGGTGTTTGAGTATCATTCATAAAGAAAGTGTCCGAATCTTCCACTTTCATGCTGAGTATCGGAGTGCTAAACATGTCCTCATACTGCTTTTTTTAGGATTTCACTAATTTCTTTGTCATCCTCAGTGTATGAACCTTCGCTAATACGAATAGGTCCAATACTGGCAGTGGTTTTCGCTTTGATTTAGCATATGAAAAAAATTTTGGGTTTTCTTTATTTCTTGAATTGCTTTCTGTTCTAGTTGCCTTTCTTCAGTCTGATAGGAATGCTTCAGTCTCTGTTCGATTTCTTCAATCTCCCTGTTTAAATTATTTCTTCTCTGTATGGAGAGTCGTGTATGCTTAAGCATTTCCGTTAATTTCTTCCTCCTTTTGTAATGTCGTCTGCGTTCTCTTTCTACATTGGACCTCTTTCTGGCTTTCCTCAAAGGAACATGTTTCAGACAGACTTCATATGCTTCAGAAGTCAGTTTTTCTATTCCTTGTGTAGGATTTTTATTTCTTAGGACATTTTCCCATTGAATGTTTGTAAGTTCCCTGTTTATTTTCTCCCAGTCTATCCTTTTATTATTAAAATTGAATTTATTGAATAGCCCTTCTCGCTGTTGATTCTCTTGGGCCTACTACTGTTATTAATGTTAGTTTGCACTTCAATGAGCTGTGGTCCGAGTACGTAGTGTCTGAGACAGTAATGTCTCTGATTAGCTCCTCATTGTTCGTGAATATCAGGTCCAGCGTGTTTTCGTTCCTAGTTGGTTCTGTAATCTGCTGACTGAGCGAGAATTTGTCACAGAATCTCAGTACAGTTTCTCTGACCTGTGGTTGGTTATTTCCAGGTTGACTTCCTGCTATAATGTTATGTTTTACTATTCTCCATTTTAAACTGGATAGATTGAAGATTAGACATTAATTAGGGTAGATTACCTCGGCCCTACCTTGGTGACACGTTTTTTACTCTCTCATCTTCCTTATCTCAACTATGGTATTTGTGCTTGGGTTTCTACTACCCAAAATCATTTACGTCCACTAATTACTCCAACACAAAGCTGCTATTAGGACAATATCTAACTCTGGCCCCAGTCATCACTCTCGGTACCCTACTCAAATCTCTGAATATGTTAGATATTAAGTCACTGCACATTGTCTCATGTGTATTATACATATATAAAATGCTAACTGTAATGAGAATCTGACCTTAAAAGCTTCCTAGAAGGTTGTAACAGATCCCATGAACCCCACACCAGAAACAAATACAGTGGTACCCCTTCAGTTTAAGAGTTTAATTCGTTCCTGGAGACAGCTCTTATTCCGAAAAACTCGTTTTCTGAAGCTAATTTCCCCATAAGAAATAATGGAAATGAATTAATCCGTTCCTGACTACCCCAAAAACCCCATATCAAACTAAATTTTTGTACCTAATCATCTAAATAAACCTACAAAACTATGTCAGTTATTACTTATTATTTATTTATTTATGCATATACAAGACGGTACATTGGGAATGTGTGGATACATAAAATGGTAATTACAGTCTGTAAAGCCACTAGTACGCGCAGCGTTTCGGGCAGGTCCTTAATCTACGAAAATTTTAAGTAGGTAATACTTGCAAGATTTAAAAAAATGATAACAGATACATGGCAAACAAAAAATAGAGAAAATTGTAGGTACAGTGGATTAAAGCACATAGCAGCTAAGATTGATTGCAATGACAGCTTGAATGGTATTGACAAAAATTGGTAGGTCACAAAACCGCATATGGCTAGCACATAAAAAAAGACACAGCAATGAACACAATGATAAGGTTGGTAGGGTTAAATACATAAAAATTAGGAGATTAG
>WNGS01113891.1:0-7500 GCA_020271785.1 Procambarus virginalis
ATGTGGTTTGATTATATACCCGCACTGGGTCAGTGATAAAACAATAAAGGTGAAAACATAGGGGATTCTCAAGTGAGGAAATGTTACAATGTGGTTTGATTATATACCCGCACTTGGTCAGGTGATAAACATAAAGGTGAAAACATAGGGATTCTCAAGTGAGGAAAGTTTACAATGTGGTTTGATTATATACCCGCACTGGGTCAGGTGATAAAACAATAAAGGTGAAACATAGGGGATTCTCAAGTGAGGAAATGTTACAATGTGGTTTGATTATATACCCGCACTGGGGTCAGGTGATAAAACAATAAGGTGAAACATAGGGGATTCTCAAGTGAGGAAATGTTACAATGTGGTTTGATTATATACCCGCACTGGGTCAGGTGATAAAACAATAAAGGTGAAAACATAGGGGATTCTCAAGTGAGGAAATTTTACAATGTGGTTGATTATATCCCGCACTGGTCAGGTGATAAAACAATAAAGGTGAAAACATAGGGGATTCTCAAGTGGAAATGTTACAATGTGTTTGATTAATACCCGCACTGGTCAGGTGATAAAACAATAAAGGTGAAAACATAGGGGATTCTCAAGTGAGAAATGTTACAATGTGGTTTGATTATATACCCGCACTGGGTCAGGTGATAAAACATAAAGGTGAAAACATAGGGGATTCTCAAGTGAGGAAATGTTACAATGTGGTTTGATTATACCCGCACTGGGTCAGGTGATAAAACAATAAAGGTGAAAACATAGGGATTCTCAAGTGAGGAAATGTTACAATGGTTTTGATTATATACCCGCACTGGGTCAGGTGATAAAACAATAAAGGTGAAAACATAGGGGATTCTCAAGTGAGGAAATGTTACAATGTGGTTTTATTATACCCGCACTGGGTCAGGTGATAAACAATAAGGTGAAACATAGGGGATTCTCAAGTGAGGAAATGTTACAATGTGGTTTGATTATATACCCGCACTGGGTCAGGTGATAAAACAATAAAGGTGAAAACTAGGGGATTCTCAAGTGAGGAAATGTTACAATGTGGTTTGATTATATACCCGCACTGGGTCAGGTGATAAAACATAAGGTGAAAACATAGGGGATTCTCAAGTGAGGAAGTTACAATGTGGTTTGATTATATACCCGCACTGGGTCAGGTGATAACAATAAAGGTGAAAACATAGGGGATTCTCAAGTGAGGAAATGTTACAATGTGGTTTGATTATATACCCGCACTGGGTCAGGTGATAAAACAATAAAGGTGAAAACATAGGGATTCTCAAGTGAGGAAATGTTACAATGTGGTTTGATTATATACCCGCACTGGGTCAGGTGATAAAACAATAAAGGTGAAAACATAGGGGATTCTCAAGTGAGGAAATGTTACAATGTGGTTTGATTATATACCCGCACTGGGTCAGGTGATAAAACAATAAAGGTGAAAACATAGGGGATTCTCAAGTGAGGAAATGTTACAATGTGGTTTGATTATATACCCGCACTGGGTCAGGTGATAAACATAAAGGTGAAAACATAGGGGATTCTCAAGTGAGGAAATGTTACAATGTGTTTGATTATACCCGCACTGGGTCAGGTGATAAAACAATAAAGTGAAAACATAGGGGATTCTCAAGTGAGGAAATGTTACAATGTGGTTTGATTATATACCCGCACTGGGTCAGGTGATAAAACAATAAAGGTGAAAACATAGGGGATTCTCAAGTGAGGAAATGTTACAATGTGGTTTGATTATATACCCGCACTGGGTCAGGTGATAAAACAATAAAGGTGAAAACATAGGGGATTCTCAAGTGAGGAAAATGTTACAATGTGGTTTGATTATATACCCGCACTGGGCAGGTGATAAAACAATAAAGGTGAAAAACATAGGGGATTCTCAAGTGAGGAAATGTTACAATGTGGTTTGATTATATACCCGCACTGGGTCAGGTGATAAAAACAATAAAGGTGAAAAATAGGGGATTCTCAAGTGAGGAAAGTTACAATGTGGTTTGATTATATACCCGCACTGGGTCAGGTGATAAAACAATAAAGGTGAAAACATAGGGGATTCTCAAGTGAGGAAATGTTACAATGTGGTTTGATATATACCCGCACTGGGTCAGGTGATAAAACAATAAAGGTGAAAACATAGGGGATTCTCAAGTGAGGAAATGTTACAATGTGGTTTGATTATATACCGCACTGGGTCAGGTGATAAAACAATAAAGGTGAAAACATAGGGGATCTCAAGTGAGGAAATGTTACAATGTGGTTTGATTATATACCCGCACTGGGTCAGGTGATAAAACAATAAAGGTGAAAACATAGGGGATTCTCAAGTGAGGAAATGTTACAATGTGGTTTGATTATATACCCGCACTGGGTCAGGTGATAAAACAATAAAGGTGAAAACATAGGGGATTCTCAAGTGAGGAAATGTTACAATGTGGTTTGATTATATACCCGCACTGGGTCAGGTGATAAAACAATAAAGGTGAAAACATAGGGGATTCTCAAGTGAGGAAATGTTACAATGTGGTTTGATTATATACCCGCACTGGGTCAGGTGATAAAACAATAAAGGTGAAAACATAGGGGATTCTCAAGTGAGGAAATGTTACAATGTGGTTTGATTATATACCCGCACTGGGTCAGGTGATAAAACAATAAAGGTGAAAACATAGGGGATTCTCAAGTGAGGAAATGTTACAATGTGGTTTGATTATATACCCGCACTGGGTCAGGTGATAAAACAATAAAGGTGAAAACATAGGGGATTCTCAAGTGAGGAAATGTTACAATGTGGTTTGATTATATACCCGCACTGGGTCAGGTGATAAAACAATAAAGGTGAAAACATAGGGGATTCTCAAGTGAGGAAATGTTACAATGTGGTTTGATTATATACCCGCACTGGGTCAGGTGATAAAACAATAAAGGTGAAAACATAGGGGATTCTCAAGTGAGGAAATGTTACAATGTGGTTTGATTATATACCCGCACTGGGTCAGGTGATAAAACAATAAAGGTGAAAACATAGGGGATTCTCAAGTGAGGAAATGTTACAATGTGGTTTGATTATATACCCGCACTGGGTCAGGTGATAAAACAATAAAGGTGAAAACATAGGGGATTCTCAAGTGAGGAAATGTTACAATGTGGTTTGATTATATACCCGCACTGGGTCAGGTGATAAAACAATAAAGGTGAAAACATAGGGGATTCTCAAGTGAGGAAATGTTACAATGTGGTTTGATTATATACCCGCACTGGGTCAGGTGATAAAACAATAAAGGTGAAAACATAGGGGATTCTCAAGTGAGGAAATGTTACAATGTGGTTTGATTATATACCCGCACTGGGTCAGGTGATAAAACAATAAAGGTGAAAACATAGGGGATTCTCAAGTGAGGAAATGTTACAATGTGGTTTGATTATATACCCGCACTGGGTCAGGTGATAAAACAATAAAGGTGAAAACATAGGGGATTCTCAAGTGAGGAAATGTTACAATGTGGTTTGATTATATACCCGCACTGGGTCAGGTGATAAAACAATAAAGGTGAAAACATAGGGGATTCTCAAGTGAGGAAATGTTACAATGTGGTTTGATTATATACCCGCACTGGGTCAGGTGATAAAACAATAAAGGTGAAAACATAGGGGATTCTCAAGTGAGGAAATGTTACAATGTGGTTTGATTATATACCCGCACTGGGTCAGGTGATAAAACAATAAAGGTGAAAACATAGGGGATTCTCAAGTGAGGAAATGTTACAATGTGGTTTGATTATATACCCGCACTGGGTCAGGTGATAAAACAATAAAGGTGAAAACATAGGGGATTCTCAAGTGAGGAAATGTTACAATGTGGTTTGATTATATACCCGCACTGGGTCAGGTGATAAAACAATAAAGGTGAAAACATAGGGGATTCTCAAGTGAGGAAATGTTACAATGTGGTTTGATTATATACCCGCACTGGGTCAGGTGATAAAACAATAAAGGTGAAAACATAGGGGATTCTCAAGTGAGGAAATGTTACAATGTGGTTTGATTATATACCCGCACTGGGTCAGGTGATAAAACAATAAAGGTGAAAACATAGGGGATTCTCAAGTGAGGAAATGTTACAATGTGGTTTGATTATATACCCGCACTGGGTCAGGTGATAAAACAATAAAGGTGAAAACATAGGGGATTCTCAAGTGAGGAAATGTTACAATGTGGTTTGATTATATACCCGCACTGGGTCAGGTGATAAAACAATAAAGGTGAAAACATAGGGGATTCTCAAGTGAGGAAATGTTACAATGTGGTTTGATTATATACCCGCACTGGGTCAGGTGATAAAACAATAAAGGTGAAAACATAGGGGATTCTCAAGTGAGGAAATGTTACAATGTGGTTTGATTATATACCCGCACTGGGTCAGGTGATAAAACAATAAAGGTGAAAACATAGGGGATTCTCAAGTGAGGAAATGTTACAATGTGGTTTGATTATATACCCGCACTGGGTCAGGTGATAAAACAATAAAGGTGAAAACATAGGGGATTCTCAAGTGAGGAAATGTTACAATGTGGTTTGATTATATACCCGCACTGGGTCAGGTGATAAAACAATAAAGGTGAAAACATAGGGGATTCTCAAGTGAGGAAATGTTACAATGTGGTTTGATTATATACCCGCACTGGGTCAGGTGATAAAACAATAAAGGTGAAAACATAGGGGATTCTCAAGTGAGGAAATGTTACAATGTGGTTTGATTATATACCCGCACTGGGTCAGGTGATAAAACAATAAAGGTGAAAACATAGGGGATTCTCAAGTGAGGAAATGTTACAATGTGGTTTGATTATATACCCGCACTGGGTCAGGTGATAAAACAATAAAGGTGAAAACATAGGGGATTCTCAAGTGAGGAAATGTTACAATGTGGTTTGATTATATACCCGCACTGGGTCAGGTGATAAAACAATAAAGGTGAAAACATAGGGGATTCTCAAGTGAGGAAATGTTACAATGTGGTTTGATTATATACCCGCACTGGGTCAGGTGATAAAACAATAAAGGTGAAAACATAGGGGATTCTCAAGTGAGGAAATGTTACAATGTGGTTTGATTATATACCCGCACTGGGTCAGGTGATAAAACAATAAAGGTGAAAACATAGGGGATTCTCAAGTGAGGAAATGTTACAATGTGGTTTGATTATATACCCGCACTGGGTCAGGTGATAAAACAATAAAGGTGAAAACATAGGGGATTCTCAAGTGAGGAAATGTTACAATGTGGTTTGATTATATACCCGCACTGGGTCAGGTGATAAAACAATAAAGGTGAAAACATAGGGGATTCTCAAGTGAGGAAATGTTACAATGTGGTTTGATTATATACCCGCACTGGGTCAGGTGATAAAACAATAAAGGTGAAAACATAGGGGATTCTCAAGTGAGGAAATGTTACAATGTGGTTTGATTATATACCCGCACTGGGTCAGGTGATAAAACAATAAAGGTGAAAACATAGGGGATTCTCAAGTGAGGAAATGTTACAATGTGGTTTGATTATATACCCGCACTGGGTCAGGTGATAAAACAATAAAGGTGAAAACATAGGGGATTCTCAAGTGAGGAAATGTTACAATGTGGTTTGATTATATACCCGCACTGGGTCAGGTGATAAAACAATAAAGGTGAAAACATAGGGGATTCTCAAGTGAGGAAATGTTACAATGTGGTTTGATTATATACCCGCACTGGGTCAGGTGATAAAACAATAAAGGTGAAAACATAGGGGATTCTCAAGTGAGGAAATGTTACAATGTGGTTTGATTATATACCCGCACTGGGTCAGGTGATAAAACAATAAAGGTGAAAACATAGGGGATTCTCAAGTGAGGAAATGTTACAATGTGGTTTGATTATATACCCGCACTGGGTCAGGTGATAAAACAATAAAGGTGAAAACATAGGGGATTCTCAAGTGAGGAAATGTTACAATGTGGTTTGATTATATACCCGCACTGGGTCAGGTGATAAAACAATAAAGGTGAAAACATAGGGGATTCTCAAGTGAGGAAATGTTACAATGTGGTTTGATTATATACCCGCACTGGGTCAGGTGATAAAACAATAAAGGTGAAAACATAGGGGATTCTCAAGTGAGGAAATGTTACAATGTGGTTTGATTATATACCCGCACTGGGTCAGGTGATAAAACAATAAAGGTGAAAACATAGGGGATTCTCAAGTGAGGAAATGTTACAATGTGGTTTGATTATATACCCGCACTGGGTCAGGTGATAAAACAATAAAGGTGAAAACATAGGGGATTCTCAAGTGAGGAAATGTTACAATGTGGTTTGATTATATACCCGCACTGGGTCAGGTGATAAAACAATAAAGGTGAAAACATAGGGGATTCTCAAGTGAGGAAATGTTACAATGTGGTTTGATTATATACCCGCACTGGGTCAGGTGATAAAACAATAAAGGTGAAAACATAGGGGATTCTCAAGTGAGGAAATGTTACAATGTGGTTTGATTATATACCCGCACTGGGTCAGGTGATAAAACAATAAAGGTGAAAACATAGGGGATTCTCAAGTGAGGAAATGTTACAATGTGGTTTGATTATATACCCGCACTGGGTCAGGTGATAAAACAATAAAGGTGAAAACATAGGGGATTCTCAAGTGAGGAAATGTTACAATGTGGTTTGATTATATACCCGCACTGGGTCAGGTGATAAAACAATAAAGGTGAAAACATAGGGGATTCTCAAGTGAGGAAATGTTACAATGTGGTTTGATTATATACCCGCACTGGGTCAGGTGATAAAACAATAAAGGTGAAAACATAGGGGATTCTCAAGTGAGGAAATGTTACAATGTGGTTTGATTATATACCCGCACTGGGTCAGGTGATAAAACAATAAAGGTGAAAACATAGGGGATTCTCAAGTGAGGAAATGTTACAATGTGGTTTGATTATATACCCGCACTGGGTCAGGTGATAAAACAATAAAGGTGAAAACATAGGGGATTCTCAAGTGAGGAAATGTTACAATGTGGTTTGATTATATACCCGCACTGGGTCAGGTGATAAAACAATAAAGGTGAAAACATAGGGGATTCTCAAGTGAGGAAATGTTACAATGTGGTTTGATTATATACCCGCACTGGGTCAGGTGATAAAACAATAAAGGTGAAAACATAGGGGATTCTCAAGTGAGGAAATGTTACAATGTGGTTTGATTATATACCCGCACTGGGTCAGGTGATAAAACAATAAAGGTGAAAACATAGGGGATTCTCAAGTGAGGAAATGTTACAATGTGGTTTGATTATATACCCGCACTGGGTCAGGTGATAAAACAATAAAGGTGAAAACATAGGGGATTCTCAAGTGAGGAAATGTTACAATGTGGTTTGATTATATACCCGCACTGGGTCAGGTGATAAAACAATAAAGGTGAAAACATAGGGGA
>WNGS01113896.1:0-15972 GCA_020271785.1 Procambarus virginalis
CGTCTCTCTCGTCATCTCCTCTCTCTCTCTCTCCTCCTTCCACCCACTACAGAGTACCAGACCATTCACATTTTCAAAGTTTCAAAGTGAAAGTTTTGCTCAAGATCTCTCTCAGATAGCTCCATCTTCTGCGCACCAAAGCCCAACATTTTTGCATCAGGAGTCTGAAAAGGAGGATACCGGTATGATAATGAATCTTAATACCTAGAAAAAAAAAAACCCTTCCACTACCCACTTTCCTTCCTCCTCCTCTCTTCCTCCTCCCTTTACCACCTATCATTCTTTCCTGTGCCTCTCTCCCTCCCTCCTCATTCCCCTCAGGGTCGAGGGAAGAGACCCCACGGCCCCTGTGGGCTATGTAGTCTCGGTAGTAACATATTAGCAAAATTTACCCAGCAGCACGCAGCAGTTAGGGAGTTTTGAGCCAGCATCCTCCCCGCCCTCCTCGCCCGCCCTCCCCGCCCTTCCCACAAGGCACTTGTGAGGAGCTGGTGAGGTGGGGAACTGCTGATATTTACGATCTCTGAGCTAGCATGGAGGGATAGGGGCGGGGGTAGAGGCAAGGGAAGGAGCTGGGGGGAGGGAGATAGGGAGGAAGTCAAAATGAAGGAAAAAGTTTTTTTTTTTTACCTGGGTGCTAAGTGCCTGTCTGAATCAGTCTGTCGCTCAGGACTTTGTATAGAGCACATGAGGGCTCTGGGGAGGGTGCCTAATGGCACACCTTTCCCGACGTCCAACCCACCTCAACTCATTATATGTTCTAGTTTCTAGAATTTGGATATTTCTGATTTATCTACGTCATTAATCAAACACAGGATAAAAACAATATGTGAAATCTATCTGCATAGTTACAGAATACACACTTTTTTGTTTTTAATTCAGTGCACCGAATATGCAATGAACCAGATGAATAGCATGTTTAAAAATATATATATATATATATATAAATATAATATATATATATATATATATTTTGGCTGGATTGCTATAAATAAGCATGGGAGCACAATAAAGTAAATACGAATAAAACTGTTGCTAATGGAGCAATGCCACTACTAGGCCATTAAGCAAGCCATTTTTTTCATGTTTTGCTAACAACAAGGAATTATTATTAATATTTGCATAATTATTTGTTGTTTAGATTTTGTTTTCAAAATATTTCTACATAAATTCGTCCTCATTTATATTATTAACGTTTATTATCTACTGACTTAATAAAGGTAATTGTATCTACGCTATGCAGAATTAAGGAATAATATATAATATATAATATATATATAGATATAATATATAATATATATATTTATTTATTAATTTATTTATTATTTATATTTATTTAACATCGATAATGTTGATTTTCTTTTCAAAACGTTTCTCGAGAATGTTTCGCTCACTGAAAATGAGAATGACAAGGAAGAGAGAGAACGGGAGGAAGAAAAGAGAATGAGAGAAAGAGAGGGTGAATAATATACTTTGAGAGAGGGGTAGAGACCCGTCACCGCCGGGTACCCCCCCCCCCTCTAGTTTAATATATAAATGCATATTCAAATGATAAAAAATTTAAATTTGTAATATCCAGATGATATTGGTTTTCATTCGCTTGATTGTTTTCAATGTGTAAATTGCATAATATCATTTAATTTGAAGATCACAACGGTGGACGTTAAAATAATTAGTTACTATATGAGCTTTAGTTATTAGCTCTCATCGTTCGTTTTCATGACCAGATCTGTATTGTTTGGACAGCTGTGTGTTGATTGGACAGCTGTGTGTTGTTTTGGACAGCTGGTGTTGTTTTTGGACAGCTGTGTTTGATTGGACAGCTGTGTGTTGTTTGGACAGCTGGTGTGTTGTTTGGACAGCTGTGTTTGTTTGGACAGCTGTGTGTTGTTTGGACAGCTGTGTGTTGTTTGGACAGCTGTGTGTTGTTTGGACAGCTGTGTGTTGTTTGGACAGCTGTGTGTTGATTGGACAGCTGTGTGTTGATTGGACAGCTGTGTGTTGATTGGACAGCTGTGTTGTTTGGACAGCTGTGTGTTGTTTGGACAGCTGTGTGTTGTTTGGACAGCTGTGTGTTGTTTGGACAGCTGTGTGTTGATTGGACAGCTGTGTGTTGATTGGACAGCTGTGTGTTGTTGGACAGTTGTGTGTTGCTTCCTCTAATGGTCTCAGAAATGTGCTTAATTCATTGAACTTAATCACGTTGTTTAATCCAAACTGTATGAGAGTGCGTAATCTGCGTGTTCTTAACTACATGCTTTTTTTACGTAAGTGTTTCAGTTGGAATTCAACTCCACCTGTTGCTCCTCTCCTCTCAGCTTGCATTTGTCCTGGGCAATAATAACCAACCCTCTTTAGCTTGATATCATTCTTACAGCTGGAGCTCTGAATGGATCTGGAGCCTCTATACTGGTTCCTCTAACCCCTTCCACTTGGTCACAACCCAAACAATACACACAGACACTGGCAATGAACGCAGGTGAAACTCGCGTTTTCTTCTCAAATGCGCTAAATCGTTTGTATCTAAGTCGCGTTCTGTGCGTCGCGTAAGATGTTGTGTGCTGATAGGTCGTCTCTCATTTCTTAGTTGTTTTGTGTTTTTTTACGTCTACTTTGGCTTGGCCTGTGTGGTTCACTTGTCTCAGCCTGTGGTCGTAACTAGGTCTCTTCTCTCTCTCTCCGATACCAGACCCGAAGGTAGACCTTTGCACCGTCAGAATGTTTTTAGTTCCGGAGTGCCAACTGAATGTTAGTGCCATGGTCACTGATGTTCATCTCTTGCACGTTGTATACAATCTTCTGAGTGTTGACCAGACCCACCACACACACTAGAAGGTGAAGGGACGACGACGTTTCGGTCCGTCCTGGACCATTTCTCAAGTCGATTGTGACTTGAGAATGGTCCACCTCGACTTGAGAATGGTCCAGGACGGACCGAAACGCCGTCGTTTCTTCACCTTCTAGTGTGTGGTCTGGTCAATATATACTTTAGCCACGTTTTGTGACTCATCGCCTGCAATCTTCTGAGTGATTCTTGTCTGGGAATGAGCATTCTGATTATGTTGATTCATAAATTCTTCTCCTTGTTTTTAAAAGATTTCGTTAAATGTCTATTTTCCATATTTCCATACGTAAATGTCTTTCCGTAAGGCTACTAGGCCCTAAGGGGCCTAGTAGCCTGTGGATAGCGCGCAGACTCGTAATTCTGCGGCGCGGGTTCGATTCCCGCACGAGGCAGAAACAAATGGGCAAAGTTTCTTTCACCCTGAATGCCCCTGTTACCTAGCAGTAAATAGGTACCTGGGTGTTAGTCAGCTGTCACGGGCTGCTTCCTGGGGGTGGAGGCCTGGTCGAGGACCGGGCCGCGGGGACACTAAAAAGCCCCGAAATCATCTCAAGATAACCTCAAGATATTATGCAATGGCCTTGTTGTCTCCTTAATCTCTCATCCAGCCTCATTACAATACATTTACTTGGGTTGATATCTCGAAGCCACGTATTTATACTCACCTAGAGGCGCTTGTAGGTTAAGAATCAGGTGTAGGCATGCGTCTAGACGTGCCCGCACATGCCAACATGCTTTTCCAACTATACAAAAGCCTATTGCCATTTACTATTGCAATTTATACAAAAATGTGTAAACACTTGAAGTCAGTCTCAGATCCTCAAACAAATAAGAAAATACAGGGACAAACATATGTAGTCCTTGCTACTGACTTTAATAAAGCCTTTAGACTTTAGACCGTCCTTGCTACTGACTTTAATAAAGCCTTTAGACTTTAGACCGTCCTTGCTACAGACTTTAATAAAGCTCTCACAGCAGAGTCCCGCCTGATAACGCGGCCCCAGCTGGCTGAAGTCCGACAGGAGAGAGACTTGACAAATCTAATTCGTCGGGTCCACAGAGAGGGCGAGGTCACAGGCAACGAAGGAGGCGTTAATGGAAAGAATAAAGGAAGAGACCGTGCAAGAATCCTACATGATGAGACTGTCTGCTTTTGTTACGTGGTGGAATTCTCCCCTTTTGTTACGTGGTGGAATTCTCCCCTTTTGTTACGTGGTGGAAATGTCTCATATTGTTACATACAAGAACTGTCTGCTGTTGTTTTGTGGGGGAAAAAGGCTGTTTTTGTTACATGTGGGAATTGTCTGCCTTCGTTATATGATGCAACTGTCTGATGTTGTTTTGTGATGAAACTTTCTGCGTTATGTTTTGTCATGCAACTTGTCTGCTTTCGTTTTACGATGAAACCATCTGCTCTTCTGTTATGGGATTGTGCTGGCTGGTTCTGTTATATGATGAGCTCTCTGCTTATTATTATATAAGGGAAATGTTTCTTTTGTTTCGTGATAGAACTGTCTGCTGTGTGGTTATGGGACTGAACTGTCTGCATTAATCGTTCAACATGCACCTATACGTCAACTAGACCAATGTGGACATTATTACGGCTCAAACAAAAATTTCTTCAGATAGGTTTTCACCACTATCATCCTCCTCCTCATCATCCATCTGTTTCCCCAACACATCCATAACACATCTCTCTCTCTCCCCCACACCCACACCATCACCCAAACCGCCTCCAGTGCCACCACGACCTCCTCTCCCACCTCAATCAACCCCTTTCCTCTCTCTACCCCCCCCCCAACCCCCTCTCAGCCACCTGTAATATTGCCAGAGACTGCTGGGTGAACATAGAAGTGAATTTCCTCATCCTGAGTAACTTTTGAAAGGGATATGAATGCCATGGCAACAGGCCGCGAGGACGAGACGACACTTCCCTTTACGGTTCGACTCTCCTCAGAAATTGGTGAAGAATGTGAGAAACGCGAGCAGATGGGACAAAATAAGAAATATTATCAATGAAAGTATCATCTGGTTTTATGTAAAAAAAATTTAAGTTGATTTGGTACACTAACACCATATATATATATATATATATATATATATATATATATATATATATATATATATATATATATATATATATATATATATATATATATATATATATATAAAATGGACATAAAACGATATTTTGATACACAAAATCTTCATTTATCTTACAAAATGTCTCGGTTTGCAGCCCTTAAACGTCTACTTTTCATCACGAAAATGCCTAATTGTTCCTCAAAATACTTAGATCACGTCCCAAAATATCCATCAGGCTCCACGAAATGCCCAGTTTGTGCAGTTTAATTAAAAACTCGGCTTAACGAACACATTAGACGCCCTACCATACATGCACACACTCCAAGACACTACCGACCCTGTTGAGGTAGAGAGGAACCCCCGTGACGCTAACTAAACCGCTCCCACCACTCAACACTGTAAAAAAAAATTGCCCAACTCTTTCGCCAGACAACGAGGGTGAGTACCCCAAGCTAACATTCCTGAGCCCATCAACACAGGTGCTCAGAAAACGTCAAATATTACGGTGCTCTAAATTTTTTAACCAGAAAACTTGCAATTTTGAAGGAATGATTGATTCTGATAAAAATTGCTACGGATATTATTGAAAAATGGGTCAACTCTTTACTGAGACAGTAATCTTTATTGAGACCTACATCCCATATTTGAGGGAATACATTTTATCCGAAATGTGGATGCATCGTTCATGGTGTTGTAGAGCGGGAATGTTGTTCAGTTGATCAGTCTAAGAAGCCGTAACTTTTTTGAATATGAAAAGAGTTCAAGTATTTTTGTTAAGCTGTTCGTGTAAAAGTGGACAGAGGAGAAGTTTCTGGTACAGAAACTCAAGTAAAATCCGTGCAGAAAGAAGCAATCGTCACCCTATGGAAAATGAAGACAAATGCTCTCAAAATTAGTCTCGTAAGCAAAACAAAATTGCCCAAAGAGCAGAGGAAGTTAGAATTTTAATTTATTAATTTGAATCCTCTGAATTCCTATTTCAGAGGAATAAGAGAAATATAAGGAGCCGGAGAGAGCAACTCGGCGAATTAAGGAGATCAGTTTGCGATCTGAAGATACTGTGACAACAGAGAAACATTATTTTAAATACACGACGTCTCCGAAAAGGAAAATTGCCTTGGATTTAGAGAAAGGATAGGATGAAAATGCTGAGGAGAAAGCCAGTACGACTATATGGCACTTGGAAAAGGGAGATATAACAACAAGGAGCTGGGATTGGACGGAGGAAAGGAATGGTGCTCAGTCATTTGGGGCACCGGGGGATCGAGCTCCGACCTGCAACGCTGTACCGACCAATGTATTTATGTTCAACGAGAACCGTTGATCACCAGGTGAAGATGGCTGATGGTGAATCTTGTGGTAACCAATATTCCATCTCCCCCCCCCCCCCCCGAAAAAAAAAGAGGATGACTTTTCACCATTCAGAGATGAGGACAAAAAGAGTACAAAAGTCTTTTGTGTCGTTTTGCTTGCCTTTGTGAATGTTGTGTTTTTGTGAATGTTGTAATTATATATAATGTATTTTTGTGTATGCGTTTTTGGTAATGCCTTGAACCCGTAGAAAAATGTTGGAAAGGGTGTATAGGCACGATCATACACACAAGATGTCGTAAAAATACTTGAATAAATGTACAATATCCCGTAGGAATACAGAAACACATATACATGTATACACATTTATTTACTTTTTACTGTAACCTCTACAAACATCACCAACATTGGAAAACTCTTCAGAAATCTGTACATCTCCATATGTCACTAAAGACCTTGAATCCTCCCTTATCTCGGAACAATTACAGGATTACCTGAGGGGCACCAGCGTATTCGTAAAACACAAAACCCAAGCTGGAAAAAGTCTAGGGACTTACCACCAGACAAGGCTCGGAGATGAGAGGCTCGAGTTACGAGGAAAGGCTAAAGAAATCGAACCTCACTTCACTGGAAAATAGAATACTAAAGGAAGACATGATCTACATATACAAAGTTATCCAGGTAACAGACGAAGCAGATTAGAATAGATAATTTGGATGGAGACAAAACATGAACAAGGAGACTGGTGAAAAGGATCTCATAATGATACTCAAAGATATCAGAAAAGATTTGTGATCTTTCACACACACATTCACACACACACACACACACACACACACACACACACACACACACACACACACACACACACACACACACACACACACACACACACACACACACACACACACACGCACACATATGCCATTAAGAAATATTGTCGACAGAAAAAATATTGCAAAATCCCCAAATATCCTGAAATAATTGCATACCGGACTCACATGTCACCGACATTACAGCAAGAGCCGCTTGGCACCAAATATTATAACACTTTCACGTGGCCTTTTGTTTTTTTCCACTATTTTTAGAGCAAAAGAAAAAAAAGTGTCGATTCGGTATTGAGAATTTCTAAGAAAAAATAAAGAGATTTACAGCTACAACTTCCTTTAAGGGTATTTTTATTTGGTAGAAATTGTTCAGTCAGTGTAGCTGTGTAGCGCCTGGAAGGGATATGAGGACAGGATAGAAGTTAGGATATATGGAGAGGATAGTGCCTGGGATATGTGGTCAGGATAGTGGCTGGGATATGTGGTCAGGATAGTGGCTGGGATATGTGGTCAGGATAGTGGCTGGGATATGGGGACAAGATAGGAGCTAGGATGTGAGGGGCAGGAAAGAAGCTGGGACATGAAGACAGGATAGGAGCTGGGATATGAGAACAGGATAGGAGCTGGGATATGAGAACAGGATAGGAGCTGGGATATGAGAACAGGATAGGAGCTGGGATATGAGAACAGGATATGAGCTGGGACGTGAGGACGGAGTGAAGTACAGCTGCCTAACCAGCCCAGGGCTAGAGGGACTATGGAGTGACCTAAACTTGCTTCGTTTATTATTATTTTTACTTACCTAATTGTGCTTGCGGGGGATTGAGCTTCGGCTCATTAGTCCCTCCCTCTCAACTATCAGCTGGTGTACAGGTTCCTTAGCGTATTGGGCTCAATCTGATTTACATATGAAAATGTGAACAAAGTCTGCCTCCACTTCATAGTGCATTCTCTTTCATAACTACTCTGACAATGACAAAATTCTTTCCAAAGACTCTATGGCCCATTTGGGTACTAAATAATTTCCTTTATCTACCTTATTGATCTTCCTGAGAATTTTGGGTACTAAATAATAAAATGCTAGATTCTTGAAGGATTTCATCTCCCAGTTGGTACCTTATGTCCGGCCTCCTGCTCCCTATACTCATTTTCATTACTTTTATCCTCACTTGACTTAAACTCTAATAGCCATTTGTTGAATCGTTCCTTCAGTTCGTCCAGGTCATCTTGCAGTCTTTTGCTTTCTTCCTCTGTCTTAATCCTCATAATTTTTGCGTCATCAGCTAACCATGAGAGGCTCGAGTCTATGCCATCTGGAGAATCATTGCCGTTGATCAGAAAGAGGATAGGTGACCGAGCTGTACAGGTGTGTTGAGAGTCAGTAGGCAACAGTTAACTGTTGCCTACTGACAAGGGGGAAACAAGGAGTCAGGAGGTCATGTCTGTATTGCTGCCGTTCTGTAAGGAATAAAGTCGACTCCTTCACCTCTAGCCCAACCACTTGGGGTGGATGGTAGAGCGACGGTCTCGCTTCTTGCAGGTCGGCGTTCGATCCCCAACTGCCCAAGTAGTTTGGCACCATTCCTTCCCCCCCACCCCCCTCCCCCCTCCCATCCCTCCGTTCCAACCCAAATCCTTATCCTGACCCCATCCAAGTGACATTTAATCGTAATGGCTTGGCGCTTTCCCTTGAAAATTCCCTCCTTCTTTCACCCCTAAAATAAAACAGAGCAAAGAAACACGAGATAATAATTAAGAAATAAGACAGAAAATGAGAGGAGAATGTCTCATTATAAGGAAAACGGCCGATAATTGGGCTTGGGCTCTACAGGTGAGTGAGAAATGATGCCCTGACCCTCACATTCACTGTCGGCAGGGAGGGGCGACTCATGGAGGAGGATGAGTTATGAGTCATGTAGGGAAGAGGGGCCGGGGCATTCATGTGATGAGTGGGGCAAGGGTGGTGGGGGAGGGAGAGCATCTTGTGGTGGAAGGGAGGCACAAAGATACACTTCTTTGAAGAGGGAGAAGGGAATCGTCTCCTTGTGGAGGAGAAGATGAAGGTGGTGTTGCTAATCAACAATCTCATCCTTACTTCACCTCTCCTCATCTCTCTCTTTTTTCTCACTGTTATTCATCCATTCTTCTTTCCTCACAATCATTCCTTATCCTTCCTCAAGCCCATTCTTCCTCCTCCTCCTCACCCTCAGCTTCTTCAGATACTTTCAGATACTCTATCCCTTTCTCTGTTTTCGTGTATTCTCCATTGTCTCTATCCACTTTCTTTATTCTGTCCCCTATAAACTTTAATAACTCTTACTATCCACTATATTTACTCTCTCTCTCTCTCTCTCCCTAACGTTACTCTCCATAATCTCTTCCCCTCTACAAAAACAAATCCTTTCCTCTCATTCCATCTTTCCCTACCACCTATGCCCTTCTCCCTTGCCTTTCCCACTTCCAGCTCTCCCTCCCTTGCCCTCCGCCCCCCCTCACCTCCCCTTCCACCTCTAAACTGTAAATGTTGAAATTTAATTTGTGGTTTAAGGTCTTGCAGGTGAAGGGTGCAACATCTCTTGCCTGAACACTGAGAATCTATTGATATTTAAACTGAGAGGGAGAGGAGGAGGATGGAGGGAGAAAGGGAGGGAGAGAGGGAGGGAGGGAGGGCGAGATGGATTTATGAAGTGGGAGGGGAAGAGAAGGAAAGATAAAGAGGAGAGTGATGGAGGTAGAGATGGTTAGATAGAAGGGAGGAAGAGATGGAGGGAGGGATAGGAGGGAGAAGGGAGGTGAAGGGAGGGGCATGAGAGAGGGAGGGAGGAGTTTAGGAGGGAGTGGGAAGGAGGGAGAGAGGTAGAAAACAAGGGAGAGAATCAAGGGGAGTGGGAGATCAATTGGATTAATTTTGTGGCATTGCAACAGCTGTGGTCATTGTCTCAGGGAAGGGAAGAGGGAGGAGGGAAGGAGGTGGAGAAGAAAGAGAAGAATGGGAGGTGGAAGGGGGCGATGGAGGGAAGTAAGGAGAGGAAACGGTTAGGGAATGAAGACAAACAGACAGACAGACAGACAGACAGACAGACAGACAGACAGACAGACAGACAGACAAACAGACAGACAGACAGACAGACAGACAGACAGACAGACAGACAGACAGACAGACAGACAGACAGACAGACAGACAGACAAACAGACAGACAGACACAGACAGACAGACAGACAGACAGACAGGCAGACAGACAGACAGACAGACAGACAGACAGGCAGACAGACAGACAGACAGACAGACAGACAGACAGACAGACAGACAGACAGACACTCCCGGAATACGAGACCGAACCACCCGTCCAACTATTTAATACGTCACAGTTGTTTTTTCCTTCGGGAATCGACCAATCCGCTGCAAATGCGACGCATTAATAATAATTAAATCCCCCGTAAAATGGACGTTTTCTATGCATCAGCTTCGATAGGTTAGGTAGGATGCATGGGTTTCGTACATTCAAGGTTAGGCCAAACAGTTGTATTTTATTACGTAGTGACAAATAGAGCGAACATAGCTCTAAGGGCAGTTCTAAATAACGCAGGTAAACATGAAACCCAAACCTTAAAACAGTGCAAGAATAAAATTTAGAAAGTCCAAAGACATACCAGAAGACCAGTACCAGTCATAAGGGAAATGAGCTATTAGGACAGGATAAGAGAAACGCACCAGAGGAGATATGATCAAAACGTACCTGATACTGCAGGTAGGGGGGGGGTAGGGGGGGGAAATGGAGTATATAGAAACAGATAAATGTAAGGAAGCACTCGCATGCAGCGAGAGTGGTAATATGTTGACCAGACCACACACTAGAAGGTGAAGGGACGACGACGTTTCGGTCCGTCCTGGACCATTCTCAAGTCGATTGACAACAATCTCAATCGACTTGAGAATGGTCCAGGACGGACCGAAACGTCGTCGTCCCTTCACCTTCTAGTGTGTGGTCTGGTCAATATACTTTAGCCACGTTATTGTGACTCATCGCCTGCAAAGTGGTAATATAATTGCAATAGAGATGAGGTGGACGTGTTGGACTAATCCTCCGTTCAGCGCCTGGAGAACGCACGTGGCAGAGAACTGGAGGTGGAGGTGCATTTAACTACAACAACCATGAGGAGGGTCCAAGAGGCGGTGCACGGAGACAAACACAGACACGCACAAACAAACAAACAAAGGTTGACACACAAAATGGGGGAACAATGACAAATTAACAGTGAGACAAACAAACACAACGACACTAGGGCAGACTGACACATAGACATAAAATAGACAGAAGCAGACAAACAGACAGACAAAAACAGAAGCATGAACTCGCAAACAAAATCAATATTGGCACAAACAAAACACTGACAAGCGATCCAAAACACACACACACAAGCACACAAACAAAGACAAGAAATCTCGAGGTAGTTAAAAGAAAAGACTCTTCAAGGAAACAAGAAAAAAGAAAAGGAAACGAGTCAGCAAAATCGAATAAAAAACTGAGCAAACACCATCACCGCCAGACCATCTTTTTCCCTCAACACTTCCCCTCTTTTTGTTCCCCTTCCACGAGTCCTTGTACTCCTCTCCAGCCTCTAACAGGAAATTATAACGCCAGTTGTTGTTTCAGCCAACGAGCAACGTAAATATATATATATATATATATATATATATATAGATATATATATATATATATATATAATATATATATATATATATATATATATATATATATAATATGTATGTATACACATATATATTAGTATATTTGGTAGCAGTCTTCTTGTAAACATATGTTATTAAATATGACCGAAAAAGTAAGATTAATAGTTCTAACACGAATTTTCTCAGTATTTCTTATGTTTCTTTTTACTGTCGATGGTAATTGAAAAAACAATTCTCTAAATTCATTTTTATTTCTAGTCTGACGCGAAACTTGAACGCGTTTCGTAATAACTTATTACATTTTCAAAGACTTTAGTTTACACACACACAACTATAACCTGCAGACACTAAACAGAGTTTTACTATGCTATCATTTAAACAGCTTTCGTCTTATATACTCCCATTTGGGTGAGGTGATATGTTACAACAGTTTGGATGAGGTGAACAAAACTTTCAACACAAGAGAGAGCAAACTTTCAACACAAGACAGAACACGGTGCAATGGGTATAGAATGGAAGTAACTGCAAAGGGCCTATTGGCCCATATTTCTTGATGCTTCTATATTGGTGCGGAGTCTTGAAGTGGGTATTCTACCCACTTCAAGTCTCCGCAAGACATATCATTTAAATGCATTTTGCAGCACTATTGTCTAAAGGACAAGGAATCACCAGACCCTTCCCCGCCACCCCCGCATGTGAGCGAACCACCTCATCACTGTCCTCCATCCACATACATTCTCCCCCCCCCCGCCCCCATCGTGTCAGGGGACCTCTAGCCACCCCTTCAGGTGAGGGAACACCTCTCCCCCAAGACCCCAACAATCCATCCTATCTCTACAACAATTTACCGGTCGGGAGAGGCTGGGAGGATAGTCACTCACCAAATATATATTTCATATATAACAAAATTTGAGGGATGGGCTTTGATGATGTATTTAATTAAAATCGATGTTCCGAAAATATTTATCCAGCCGCTCCTTTGATCTTGGTTCAATATTAACAATTAACAACACTGGGCGATAATATATTTATTTATTCTGCGACTCTGTAGGCGACCAAGTCATCACAAACATTTGCATTGTCTATTGAATTTCTTCAATATTTTGCAGTATTCGTTTAGGTCTCCTCAGAGTTCCTTGAAAAATATTTAGATTTTCACGTATGTCGCATTTCAAGATGATGTTAGTTTAACTGCTATCCTTTTTTTTTATTGGGCAATCCATCCTCAAAGACATACTCATTCAATATTCGGTTGTCACCATATGAGTATACCTTGAGGTTACCTTGAGGTGCTTCCGGGGCTTAGCGCCCCCGCGGCCCGGTCATATATGTAATGTTTTTTGGGGGTTAATGTGTGATAAGAAAACTGTATTTTCTCTAATATGTATTATTATATTTTATGGATTTATGTTTAGTTAGACCTAGGTTAAGTTAGATGTGCTGCTTTCTTTTTACTAATATATTTCAGATTCGTGAGAAAAGTGTTTGTTGTTGTGGCCATACCTGGGTGTTCATTATGTCCTCTTTACCCATCCTCTTTCATCGCGTTATTTTCATGGCCCTGAATAACCAGATAACTCCATCTTGTCCTTCAGATAACTCTTGGTTATCTGTCCATGAAGTTCTTCGCAGATATTACCTATCTTCATCAGAGATTCCTTCATATATTGTTCGGTTTCTACAATCATTATTTTGATAATCGATGCTGTTGTGTCTTCTTATCTGGTTGGGACTCACAAATCTGTTTTCCATATGCCCGTTCCAGCACCGCATTCTTACCTTATCTGTCTTTGTAGCTCATATTATCTTGTTGCTCATTTAATGTTTTTGTCCAGTTTCCCCATGATTTCTGTTTTGTAGCTCCAATTATTACCTTTGTTCGCTAACACTCCTTCAGTTATTAATCTTATTTCCTCATAGCTTCATCGTCTAATCTTACCCCCATTTTCCGACTAGTTCTGCCGCTGTGCCACTTCACTGAATTAGTCGCCAGTTAAGACAATCAAAATTTGACCTTGTCCCTATCGTTTAGGAATCATTCGTGTTAACACTGTTCTATGAATTATTCTATTAATGACTCGCTTTAGAATCGTCAGTAGTCCCTCTTATTGTATGTCTGGAGGGGTATGGGATGCTCCCGTCGCAGATGGGGGAACGGGATAAGAGATGAACCAATCACAGAAAAGAGACAGAACGGGAAGCGCACCCCATCACAGTGGTGGACAGGACAGGAAGTGCACCAATCAGAGAAGAGAGCAGGAGACGAAGTGCACCAATTACAGAAGTCGATATGAGAGAAAGTGCGGTCATAACAGAGGTGGGAACTGGATGCGAAATACGGCAATAATTATAGCTTTAAAACGGATTTATAGCCGCAGGTGAAGGCTGGTTTGGGAGGGAGACAAATGTCCTCCAGTTTCCCTCCCTGTCACGCTCTGCGCGAGGACAGGTTCGCCATGGCGGCCACCACACTCCCTTTGTCTGCTTTTCAAATCTCTGGGCAGGGTGGGAGTGGGGTAAAGGCTATTGTTAATCGAACATTTTTTCTTTCAGAATGACGAGCTCTTATTGTTTTGAATCCTCGTTGTATTGTATCCATCATTTATAATGGGAAAGGTGAGTTACACCTTTCCCAGCATCCATCTGGGACTGTGGCAGCCACATGGGTGTATATACACACTGTCAGTCACCACTGCTAGGTGTATGTATGGTGCACACAGCATCAGCCATGTGTATAACCGTAAGAAACATTCTTAGATCACATTTCCAATCTTTCATTTTAATTTATATATTTATTTAAATAGTAAACAATTATCTGTATGTTAATATTCTTTTTTGGTCTTTCCAGGTATGAAGGGACTCACAACTGGCCGTTAATGAGGTGAATGAGGTAATGAGTGTCTTGGTGCTACACGTAGAGTAAAGACATGTAGGGAGCACTGGATGTCCTTGTTGGTAAGGCACCAGTTTATCTCCTCTCATTTCTGTGTTTAAAGGAGTGTGATGAATTACATATATAAACTGATTTTAAACATATTCTTTCTCGATGTATTTGCTAATATTTCTAACCTTTCAACATATATATATATATATATATATTATATATATATATATATATATATATATATATATATATATATATATATAATATATATATATATATGTATATATATATAATATATATATATATATATATTATATATATATATAGATATATATATATAATACTAAAGACCACCTTTGTGGACCGAATTTGCAAGAGAGCAATTTTAGGTCTTTAAAGTTCCTGAAAGATTTTTCTTACAAGGCATTAAAAAGCTGTCTTTGAAATTCAGTCTTAAATATTTAACATGCAACTGTGTATTACTCATCAGGTGCCAAATTCCAAAAAAAAATACCTATATGGCTTTTTAAAAATGACTGTGTTTTTATTCTAAATGGTGTGTCATTTCCTGATCGCTTCGTGTTCTTCATGAGTCCTTTAAATCAATGCCAGCACTGTCAAGACCTAACTGGCTCATCAGCGTCAAGCAAGACCTGACGTCTTCTAAGAAGTGGACCACTCACATCAAGTCTCGTCAGCGACCTGGTAAGGACACTACTGGAAGTTGCACCCCATCCCTTGTGACGCCCCCACTCACTCACTCTCACCCTGAAAGCTTGCGGAGAACGACCATTTAACAGTCACTCTTCAAGCTTGGACTACTGCCTTCACCTCTTCAAGCTTTTGTTATCTTCTAACACTCCCCCTCCACCCACCCACAAGCCTTCCCTTGACCTCACCCTTCAGCTTGGATGAATGCTCTCACGCTCGGCCTTGGAGCATCACCACCTCCCTCCGAGGTGCTGCTCGGTGCTTCAAGTGTGGCTGCTCCACCTTACGCCCGCCCGCCTGCTCGCCCTCACACGGTTCCACCCCGGACTGGCCCAGCCTGGAATGATCTTAAACCCACCAACCCCCTTGAATGTAAAGACTATTGAAACCTTTCAGTCTGGAACTTACCCTTAACTACAGCTGCTGCCTGAACTCTGTAATCGATGTTGTGAAACTCACTGTTACTTCCAAATTCTTATTTTTATTATTATTATTATTATTATTATTATTATTATTATTATTATTATTAATGTGTTGTATTATATATGTGCTTTGATGCACCCAAAAAAAATTTACTGCCAGGGTTGTGACTTATGGGTGTCTGGCAGCTCTGTGTTCC
>WNGS01113902.1:0-18748 GCA_020271785.1 Procambarus virginalis
ATATTGGCGACTTGTCGCCTCTCCTGATAACTATCTCCTTGTTCTCACGAAGGCTCTTAGCTGCCGCTTTGAGCTCGGGGGTCAGAATGGTGCTTCTGTAGTTGCCACGATTCTTTCCTCCTTCTGCAATAAGTTCTGCCTGTAAGGTGTCTTTGGTGGTGACCTTCTTTTGTGCTTCGAGGTCAAATATGTCGTCCAACAGGATCTCCAACTCCACTTTCCGGGCCAACGCACTTGGTCTGGACATAACGTGACAGTTTATACCCAGATTTAGGAGAGTGACTTGATCCTCAGTGAGGTTGATTCCTGCAAGGTTCAGGAAGCCGTCTCTTGGTCGTGGAATTGCCATAGGTCCTCCATATAATGTTGTGAGTTTCTTGATTATCCTTGTTTCCGTGCTGAGGTGATGTCGTCTGTGAGGATGTCGAGGTGTTGTTCGATGCGGGTACGGAGACTTTCGTCGATGTTGCTGTTTCTCCATTCGTTTGTAGCATGAAGTAGTTGCGTTTTGTTGTCTTTGATTTCATTTTCTGCCTTGTATACCTGATTACGAATCAGATCTTGGCGATATTTTATCGTGAAGGCTTGATTCCTTGCTGCTGGGTCGTGCGTTTTAATATTGTCTTGAACTTGAAATAATGACTTGAACTTGAAACCGGCCATATACTGCAGGTATGTTGACGACATTTTTACACAGGTACCTGATGTCAGACATCTGCAGGAGCTGAAAGAGGCGTTTGAGCAGAATTCTGTGTTGCGTTTCACTTACGAGATGGAGAAGGATGGGAAGCTACCCTTTCTAGATGTAACAGTCATGGAAAGGAGCGGAGGTTTCCACACTGCAGTCTACACTAAGGAAACAAACATAGGAATGTGCCTAAATGCCAACAGTGACTGCCCAGACAGGTACAAGAGGAGTGTTGTTAACGCTTATGTCGACCGTGCTCTCAGCCACAGCTCAGAATGGAAGCAAGTCGACGAAGAACTCTGTAGGGTAAGGCAGGTCCTAGTCAACAACGGCTTCTCTAATGGTTTCATTGAAGACATCATAAGAAGGAAAGTGAAACGCCATGCAACCTCTGAAGAGACAACTAATACAACACCTATACCCCCTATTAGACTATTTTACAGGAACTTCTTCTCCACAGCTCATAAAACGGAGGAAAGGGTCCTGAAGGTATTGTTAATAGAAATGTTATCCCTACAGACAAAAATCAGAAGATACAACTAACGATTTACTATAAAACCAAAAAAACGGCCAGCCTACTCATGAGAAACTCTCCAGACACGGAGCAGAACGCTCTAAAAGAGACAAACGTCGTCTATGCCTTCAAATGCCCTCTTGGGGACTGTAAGCCAAAAAAAACTCAGTATATAGGCAAGACAACAACATCTCTTTCCAGGCGTTTAACGATGCATAAGCAACAGGGCTCCATTAAGGAACATATATTCTCTTCCCACAACCAAACCATCACCAGAGAAATCTTAACAAACAACACAGAAATCATTGATAGATACAGCGACAGCAGGCGGCTTGACATCTGCGAGGCACTACACATCAAGAAGTCAACACCAGCAATCAACAGCCAATTAACGCACAACTATATTCTACCCACTTCAAGACTCCGCTCCAATACAGAAACATCAAGAAATATGGGCCAATAGGCCTTCTGCAGTTCTATTTGTACCCAACTTCTACAAATCTATACCCCATATTCCATGCAGTTTTATTTGTTGCCAACTTCTACAAATCTATTCCCCATATTCCATGTTCTGTGTTTCACCCCACTATTGTATTACATCACCTCACCCAAATGCAGGTATAAGAGCCAATGTTGTTTCAGGCATAAGTTGTGTAGATAAACTAAAGTCTTTGAAAATGTAATAAGTTTTACGAAACGCGCTCAAATGTCGCGTCAGACTATAAATAAAAATGAATTTTGGAGAATTGATTTTTCATTTACCGTCACCAGTAAAAAGAAACATAAGGAAAATCGAGAAAATTCGTGTTAGAATTATTAATCTTACTTTTTCGGTCATATTTAATAATATATGTCTACAGGAAAGACTGCTACCAAAATATACCAAATATATATATATATATATATATATATATATATTATATATATTCTATTATATATATATAATATATATATATATATATATATATATATATGCGAACAAGCCTGAATGGTCCCCAGTACTATATGCAACTGAAAACTCACACCCCAGAAGTGACTCGAACCCATACTGCCAGGAGCAACGCAACTGGTATGTACAGGGACGCATTAATTCGCTTGACCATCACGACCGGACATAAGGAAGTGATAGCCGAAGCTATTTGAACCACTTCCCCGCCGGCACTCGGATGGTAATCTTGGGCATAGCATTTTATCAAATCACCTCATTTTTTGGGGCAACACGTGAGGAACACAAATGCGACAAGCCTGAATGGTCCCCAGGACTATATGCAACTGAAAACTCACACCCCAGAAGTGACTCGAACCCATACTGCCAGGAGCAAGGCACTGGTATGTACAGGGATGCCTTAATCCGCTTGACCATCACGACCGGACATAAGGAAGTGCATATAGTCCTGGGGACCATTCAGGCTTGTTCGCATTTGTGTTCCTCACGTGTTGCCCCAAAAATGAGGTGATTGATAAAATGCTATGCCCAAGATTTCTATCCGAGTACCGGCGGGGAAGTGGTTCATATAGCTTCGGCTATCACTTCCTTATGTCTGGTCGTGATGGTCAAGCGGATTAAGGCGTCCCTGTACATACCAGTTGCGTTGCTCCTGGCAGTATGGGTTCGAGTCACTTCTGGGGTGTGAGTTTTCAGTTATATATATATATATATATATATATATATATATATATATATATATATATATATATATGTATGTGTGTATGTGTCGTACCTAGCAGCCAGAATGCACTTCTCGGCCTACTATGCAAAGCTCGATTTGCCTAATAGGCCGAGTGATTTTCTTTATTTTCAATAAATTGTTTCCTATTAGTTTATTTTAATTATTATTATTATATTATATTTAGACCATAATTTATTGACTTAGTTGAGATAGTTTAGGTTGGCTAAGATAGGTTAGGTTAGGTTAGGTAGGGTTGGTTACGTTCGGTCATATATCTACGTTAGTTTTAACTCAAATGTAAACAAATTAACTTATGCATAATGAAATGGACAGATTTAGCATTTCGTTAGAAAAATTTAGAAATTATATAATTTCAGGAAAACTTGCATATTAGGCAAATCGGGGCTATATATATAATTTAGATAGATAGCCCCGTAGGCCCGTAGATATATATATATATATATATATATATATATATATATATATATATAATATATATATATAATATATATATATATATATATATATATATATATATATATATATATATATATATATATATATATATATATATATATATATATATATATATATATATATTTATGTCGTACCTAATAGCCATAACTCACTATTTGGCCTAATATGTAAGGCTGACGTCTCACTTAGTTAATTCAGCAAGGCCACTGTCGTTTCTGACCGAGTGTACACAAGTTGTCCAAGTATGCACAAATTGTAACTGCCCATTAAGCAAAGAAAGTAGGCTCGTGATTGGTCGATCGTCACCTGACCACAGTAAAGTGAGGTAACGACATAAGGCAGGGTCAGTCATATATATCAGTGTCAATCAGATACCCACACGATGGATACACTCGAATCAGTACCTTCAAGTGCTCCAGCATCGTTATTGACTTGTGGACAAAGAAGTGAAAATGAAAAAGAGAGACGAAGAAGTTCGTCACAAACAAGAATTTGAGCTTCAGATACGCCAAATGTTGTCAAAACGACGCGGGGAACGTCGAAAGATTTTTAGTCGCGAAAAGTTAAAGAAATACATTAGTGAAATAAATGCAGCTGAACTTAAGAAGACTTCAAAAACTTCCCATGAATACGATTAGTTTTCGCGATACGATGTGAAAAACATGTTCGGAGTAGACATCCTGGTCACCGTAGATGAAACCGAGAAGACTGAAGTGGGGAATAAAACGCAAGTTAATTAGCTCAACATCAACAGCAGCAGCAAACTCCGCATTAGACCCCCAACGTGTATACCGCAGATTTATACACCAGGGGCAACTATATGACACAATTTACGACGCCCATAATGCGGTCGGCCATGGGGGAGAAAAAAGAACTTATTTTCAAGTAAGCAAGACGGTTGCTAACGTAACCCAAGAAGAAGTAAAACTATTTATTTCATTATGTCAAATTTGCAACTTAAAACGTGTTCCCAGGCGTAAGAAAGGGGTAGTTAAACCCATCGTGTCTGAGAGTTTCGGAGAGGACAGACGGATTTGATAGACATGCATAAGGATGGAGGATGTTTGTTCAACTACATTCTTCATTACCAAGACAATTTAACCATGTTCTAACTTCTCCAACTCTTCGCACTAAACAGGCGATAGAAGTCGCTCATCACTTGCTGGATATCTTTACGCCCATTGGAGCCCCTCGATATCTGCAAAGCGACAACGGCCGTGAATTCGTGGCGGAAGTGATTCATCAGTTACGGACGGAATTATGGCCCAAGTTAATCCTAATAAACGGTAAGCTCCGGCATCCCCAGAGTCAGGAAAGCATAGAACGGGCCAACGGCGATATTAGAAAAATGCTTGGGAGTTGGATGTGTGAGAATCGAACTCGCGATTGGTCTTCCGGTCTTCCCTTCATACAATTTAATAAGAATATAGCATATTCGCGGTTTGTTGGACTGTCACCGTACAAGGCGGTCTTTGGGATCGAACCCCCCATCGGTATGCAAACCAAACTCTCACCATCGATGTACAAACAGCTGTAAGGAAAGGATATCACTGATGAAGACTTATTAACGATGAATCTAATTGAAGTAGAGGAGGAAGAAGATGATCCTATTGGAGACCAGGAACGAAGTCGAGAACAAGATGTTAAAGAACACCACTGCCGTCAACCACCGACTGCTGAGGCTGGGAACCAGCACGAAACTATTATCAACACCAGGAATTCAGAGTTATCTATTTATTAATTAATGGTTGACAGATAGATGATAATTTATACTGAGATTATATTCATCATATCCTTTCCCTTGAGTTGTGCAATATTAAAATAATCAATCTGTAAAGAAAGAGAAACATTAAAATTTCTACTTCATTTATTAACTTCCAAAAAGAGTGAGTGAGTTAACAACAAATAATGGGATAGCATATGATAATTATAATTATAAATTTTTGGAAGGTTAATTTGACACATAGATGCCTATTTATATTTATTAAGAAAAGTAAGGCCAAGAAGCAACAGTATATACTATTTATATATATTTTCTTTTAATTACTGTCATCATCACCAATATTACCTCAACAACAACATCAATTCATCATATTTTTACAGTCGAATACAACTACAAAATCTTCACCTGAGATGAAAATAATCTCCCCACCTCCACTGCCACCATCATTGCCACCAATATTATTACCCCGGAGATAATGGATGACGAGCTGAACAAAATAACAGGAGAACCGTTAGATGAAGCCAACAATGACGAAATGGAGCAGCTCCTACTACACCTTCGTCTTCTCATCATGAGATGATAATAATAAGATCACCACCACCAAGTTCACCACCATTCCCACCACCACCATCATTGCCACCAATATTATTACCCATGAAGATAATTGATGACGAACTGAACAAAGTAACGGAAGCCCCATTGGGTCGAGTTAACAATGAAGCAGCAGCTCCTACTACACCTTCGTCTTCTGATCATGGGATGATATTATCATCTCCACTACCACAAGAGCCTCATCTTCGACCATCATCACCGTCGCCTCCTCTTGTAGTGTTATCACCTAAGATAATAATTAGACAACTGAACAATTCAGGGGACACACCATCTCGTACTGATTCGGAGTCTGACGAAAATAACAACAATATCGATGCAGACATCGACAACAATCCTCCCCATCACTTGCATGTCAAAAAAGTAAAAGAAATAAGTAGTAGAGTGCAGGAGCGCCAGAAGAGTAACGCTTTTAAAATGTTGTCACAGTCTTCATCAGATATTAAACCTATAAGTTTATACGACGCAGTTAATGTCATAATCCTTAAAGCAGACAGAGAATCGAAGATGGGGATGCGTACCATCAGTGGAATAGTTATCGAAATTGATCATCAGTGAAGTTTATATCGTGTGCCCACCAAATTTGGAATCATCGATCAGTATCTTTCTAGGACTGACTTCGATAAATGTGTAGACAGAATTATGCCAAATCAAATTAATAAGAGCCAGGCAGTAGGTCTTCGAGAAGTCGTTCGAAGACAGTCTGATTATTTTCTCAGTGATAATCGCTATAGGAAGATTCTAGTGTGTCATTCTAAACTCTTGCCGTGTATGAATCACAGATGTATTTGCCGGAGATACGGTCAAAGGTGTACCCCCAAATGCCGACATATTGTACAAGTCTGTATAAATTGTTGATAATAATAATAATAATCAAATACTTATACATTTCAATATCATTTATCATACTATGTTTGGATAAGTGCGAAAAATCATTTAAACCACAACTGCTGTTACGACATGTTTCATAAACGTAAATATCAAATCCCATTAATAGTTTTATTATCTTTTGTATCTCATATTCAAGGGTAACTTTTTAAAATTATATAATTGATTCTATAAAATACATTCAAAATTATTTACAAAAAATAAATTTGGGGTTTTATTTCACAAAAAAATTTATTTTTGCTAAGTAAAAATCAAAAGTAAATACTTTGTTTTTTAGGTGACAAACTTTACATTTTATTTAGAACAAATTATTTAATTTATTATATAAAATATCTTTACAAAAATAAATTTGAACATTTTATAATATCCGCCAAAAATAGTTTTTGGGTTTTATTACCCACAAATAATGTATTTTGCGAGTTAAAGACCTCCAGTATAGACTTCGAGTATTGTTAGGTAAAAATATATATAAAAAATTAAATAAAATAAGAAATATTATATAAATTCTTAAAACATATACAACACATATATAGTTTGTTTCATAAAATTAATCAACTGGAAATAAATTTATATTATATATACCTGGAGAAACCTTTCATAATTTTATCTTTACAATAATATTTCAAAATAATATATAAAAATCATGAAAACAAGTTACTCCTAAACAATAATATCTCCTTATTGCATAAAATTGTGTTAATAAATTGTAATAAAAGTCAATAAAAAGTGGCAGTAAAGGATTTTTTCTAGTTTTATCATGTCTTTTTGGTATATAAAATATTATAAATCTAAAGAAAATTCTTACAAAAAAGTTACTTTCCTAAAATGTCATTATTTTTTTGTTTCTTTGACTGTCAAACTCTGTACAAAATTCAGTATTCTTGATACAAAAATCTGTGTTCTTGGTGCTAAATTTTGTTCTCTCGGCACTAAATTCTGAGTTAGATACATTTAAATAGTTATTTTTTTCCTTGGGAATCATAAAAAAATCCATTGAATCAGTTTTGTAATATGAAAATATTAGAAAACTCTAAACCCTTTCATTAAGTAAGCATATTGATATAATAATTGATATAATATTATTATATATATTATATTTACATTGTGTATATTATATATTTATTAATATAATTATTATAAAGGACTGTATTTTGAAATATGTGCTTGTTTAAAGTTAAATTTACTTTGAAAGACAAGAATCAATTAAAAGATATTGTACTTGAAACGTCTATTGAACAATGTTTGAAGTCATGAACAGATACATGTATGAAATTAAAACCTCTAAGTCCAATAACTGTCACACTGGGTGTCAGAGTTAGTGAGTGGTTATAACATATTGTTTACAATGGCATAATTTCATGCCTTAACCCCTTCAATTTTCTCTTTGATATATCATATCATTGTGATTTCTTTGTTTTAAGATTGAGTCAATCTGTCTGTCCATGGTTGGAGGGCAGATGCTTGGGGCTAGTCTTTAACTAAACACATTATTTTATTTTATAGTAAGACCTGGCGAAAACTGAATACATCTAATTATAATAATAATAACCTATACACGGTTCCCTTCTCTCCCTCATGATTTTTCTACCTTATCATTTGCTCAGTTAGATGAATAAATGTTACCTATATTCTGTAGTACATATGAAATCTTTCTCTGAATGTCTCTTCAAGCTGTTGTTACTGCTAAAACTTTTCCTACATATAAAACATTTATATTGCTTTATGCCTATATGTTCATTATTAATATGATCGTTCAAGTAAATCTTAATGAAGAAACCTTTAATACATATATGACACATATAAGGCTTTTTGCCTGTATGTATTTTAAGATGTTTCTTAAAGCACATTTTATAATTAAAATTTCTTCCACACGTAGAACATTTATAAAGATCTTTACTTGTATGTTTTTTCAAGTGCGTTTTCAAGATACGTTTATGTGTAAAAGTTTTCATGCATTCAGAACATTGATAGGGCTTTTCGTGAATTTTTTAAGTGTGTCTTCAGGGAGTCTGGCCATCTGAATTTCTTATTACAATCTGAACACTGATAACGTTTCTCGAGATAATTTATCTTGGGATGAGGTGGTAATGGTAGCCAATTTCTATCACTTTCACCCACTTCATCTTCATCACGTTCATTTTGTAAGACTTTTCTCCATCGGTGTGTCATGGTTAGATTATACTATATATATGTTTATATATATATATATATATATATATATATATATATATATATATATACATATATATATATATATATATATATATATATATATATATATATATATATATATATATATATATATATATATATATATATATGTCGTACCTAGTAGCCAGAACGCACTTGTCAGCCTACTATGCAAGGCCCGATTTGCCTAATAGGCCAAGTTTTCATGAATTAATTGTTTTTCGACAACCTAACCTACCTAACCTAACCTAACATTTTCGGCTACCTAACCTAACCTAACCTATAAAGATAGGTTAGGATAGGTTAGGTAGGGTTGGTTAGGTTCGGTCATATAACTACATTAATTTAACTCCAATGATAAAAAATTGACCTCATACATAATGAAATGCGTAGCTTAATCATTTCATAAGAAAAAAATTAAAGAAAATATATGAATTCAAAAAAACTTGGCTTATTAGGCAAATCGGGCATTGCATAGTAGGCCAAAAAGTGAGTTCTGGCTACTAGGTACGACATATATATATATATATATATATATATATATATATATATATATATATATATATATATATATATATATATATATAAATATTACTCCTTTCTTATATATGAAAAAAGAAAATTATATTATTATATTTTTATTTAATAAAAGATTAAAAGATTCTATAGATTTTTTATGAAGAGAAAAAATTATATACCACATAAATAAAAAAGTTTAAAATTTAAAAAAAGATCCATAAATTTAAAAAACTTCCAAATTAGCATTACTACCCCAATTCTTTTATTGTTCCTCGTTTAATTATTGTGTTATTTTGACACCAGATGAGTCAGATTTAAAAGAATAATAGTTTAATAAAAGTCGTCATAAAGTTTTTATATTACTGCGTCGAAGAACCGAAATTTACAGACTTAGATTACATCGAACATACAAGGTCTATACCTGTTTTCTAATTGACCTTTCATTAATTTTTTCAAATCTGTGAAATCAAATTGAATCTGTTTTTCAAATCTATAGTTGAAGGCCAAATGCTTGATGTAAGACTTGAAGAAAACTAAATGCATCTAAAAGTAATTTAAACTCTTACACTGTCCATGTCTCTCCCTCACAATAGATCAGTTTAATGAATTACTTGTTACCTATATTCTTCAATACATATCGCCTCTTTCTCTAAATGTCTCTGCAAGTGGTTGTTAATAGTAAACTTTCTCCCACACATAGAACATATATAAGGTTTTATGCTTGTATGTATATTAAGATGATCATCCAGGTGGCCCCTACCAACAAACCCTTTAGCGCATATATGACACTTATAAGGCATTTCGCCTTTATGTCTTTTTAAATGTGTCTTTAAGCTGGTTTTATAATTAAAATTTCTCCCACACTTAGAACATTTATGAAGACCTTCACCTGTATGAATTTTCAAATGCATTTTCAAGGTACGTTTTTTACTAAAACATTTCATGCATACAGAACATTGATAAAGCTTTTCATATATTTTCAAGTGAGTCTTCAAGGAGTCTGACCATCTAAATTTTGTATTACAGTCAAAACATTCATAACGTTTCCCGATATAATTTCTACCACTTCTAGTCTGTTTGTCTGTCTCCTTGTTAACATTGGTCAAAATAAAAACTGAGTTTAACATCATTACAAAATATTTTTATCAACTTTCATTTTTAATAAGTAAATTTTATATAATATTATGTATTAAAACAAATTTGGAAAAGATGTAGCAGCTTATTAGACTGGTGGAATTTATTTGTAACAACATGCAACATTTTTAGTACTTTCTAGAAAGTAGGATGGGTATCAATCCCTCTGAGAAATTTATAAGGTAATTATCATGTCTCGGTTCCATTAATCTTTCCTCATAGCTCATACCCCTCAGCACAGGGATTAGCTTGATGGCATCCCTCTGAACCTTATCTAACTTCGTTTTGTGTTTGACTAGATGTGGATTTCATGCTGGAGCCGCATATTTCTAGTATAGGTGTGATATATATATATATATATATATATATACAGAGTGTGTCTTGTTCTAGTAAAACTGGACCACAAAATACTTATAATCTAGGCCTTACGTTTCACGCCATAACAAGTTTTAATGTTGATCAAAATGTCTATCCTAATATGCAAAATGCCATGAATATATCTGTTCATCCGGGAGGTATTCTTATCCCTGATTCAAAGATCTTTTTACAGATGTTAGCTATGCCGTCTTATCTCATAGACCAGGCAGTGAAAGTGATCTGGGTCGATACATACAGATTAAACGAAAATTTGACCCCCGCCGACATCTATTCTCATATTCATATGAGCGTTACAGAGAAACTAATTCCCATACATTATCGACACAATAGATCATAGGTCAGCATTCATCAGAAGTATCTAGTCTAAAAAAGATATTCCTGATGATGTTCTAACATACATTACATGGGTGTTAGCTTTTGTATAAAAAGATACAAATGAAGAGGGTTCTATAGAATCTTTTTGGCTTCTACCATCATCAGTCACCACAATAAATATATAGGTTTTTTGAAGATTGGGCCTGTTAGTTTCTTTTTCAAATAGTTCTACGAGACGTCTGACATTCAAAAGTGGACGATCATGTTGAGGTAGAGGAAGTACTACTTCGTCCTCATTGTATTCATTTGCATTACCATGCGTCACAAAAATAAAAAGGAAGGAATTGGGATATATAGGTAGTTAGTAAAAGAATTGCAACTGGGAGTGCTACTGCACTCACACGGATCCTGCAGCCTCTCAGAGACACAAACCAGGGTTTTACACAATTTCCCCATGCACACACACACACACACACACACACACACACACACACACACACACACACACACACACACACACACACACACACACACACACACACACACACAGCCTCTGCTGCCTGTAGAAATAGATCCCACCTGCTCATCATGGGCGACTTCAATCACGGAAGGATTGGCTGGGAGAACAAGGAACCGCATGGAGGCGAGGATACGTGGAGAGCCAAACTATTGGAGGTGGTGACAAGAAACTTTTTAACTCTGAACGACTCCGACATAAGAGAAATCGGTTTTGAGGACCCAGTAGGAATGAGCGACCACAGTGTACTGGTGTTTGAGTACTTGGTTGAAGAAGGGTTATTGAACTCGAGGAGGGATACCGAAACCAGAAGGTTAGCATACCGAAAGGGAAACAATGAGGGGATAAGAAAATTCCTGACAGATATAGCATGGGAAACAGAGCTCAGGGGAAAGACGGCCCAAGATATGATGGATTACATCATATCATATTACATCAGCAGAAAACAAGTTTGTCCCAGTCCAAAAGGAAGACAGAGAAATGAAAATGAGAAGTCCATGGTTTAATCAGAGATGTAGGCTAGCTAAGCAGCAAAGTAAAAGGGCATGGAGAAACTATAGGAATAACAGGACACTGGAGAGCAGAGATAGATACCAGAATGCCAGGAATGAATATGTCAGGATGAGAAGAGAGGCAGAAAGACAATACGAAAATGACATCGCAAGCAAGGCAAAGACTCAGCCTAAATTGTTGCATAGCCACATGAGGAGAAAAACAACAGTAAAGGAACAGGTTATGAAATTGAGGATAGGGGCGGAAGGATTCACTACAAATGACAAGGAAGTGTGTGAGGAGTTGAATAAGAAATTCCAGGAGGTCTTCACCTTCGAGCAAGGAGAAATTCCAGAGGTAAGAGAGGGAATAGCTAACCAGGAACAACTGGAAGACTTTGAGATTACCAGCGGGGAAGTAAGGAAGTGTTTACTAGAGTTGGATGTGACAAAGGCTATAGGCCCAGATGGAATCACCCCATGGGTTCTAAAGGAAGGAGCAAGAGAACTGTGCCTACCACTCTCCATAGTGTATAACAAATCACTGGCAACAGGAGAACTGCTAGATATTTGGAAAGCAGCTAACGTAGTCCCGATATACAAGAAAGGGGGATAGACAGGAGGCACTGAACTACAGGCCAGTGTCCTTAACCTGCATACCATGCAAGCTGATGGAGAACATTGTGCGAAAAAAACTAGTGGAGCATCTGGAGCGAAGGAACTTTGTAACACAGCATCAACATGGGTTCAGGGATGGCAGGTCCTGCCTCACAGGGTTACTCTAATTCTACGACCAGGCAACAAAAATAAGGCAAGAAAGAGAAGGGTGGGCAGACTGCATATTTTTGGATTGCCAGAAAACCTTTGATACAGCGCCACACAAGAGGCTATTGCGAAAGTTGGAGATGCAGGCTGGAGTGAAAAGGAAGGTACTCCGGTGGATAGAGGAGTACCTAAGCAACAGGAGACAACGAGTCTGTGTGAGGGGTGAGGTCTCAGATTGGCGAAACGTTACAAGTGGAGTCCCGCAGGGGGTCCGTCCTTGGACCTATACTGTTTCTGGTATATGTAAATGATCTCCCAGAGGGTATAGATTAGTTCCTCTCAATGTTTGCCGACGATGCAAAAATTATGAGGAGGATTGAAACAGAGGATGATAGTAGGAGGCTACAAGATGACCTAGATAGACTGAGTGAATGGTCCAACAAATGACTGTTGAAGTTCAACCCGAGTAAATGCAAAGTAATGAAACTAGGCAGTAGAAACAGGAGGCCAGACACGGGATACAGAATAGGAGATGAAGTACTTAATTAAACAGAGAGAAAGATCTAGGAGTTGATATCACACCAAACCTGTCTCCTGAAGTCCACATAAAGAGAATAACGTCTGCGGCATATGCGAGACTGGCTAACATCAGAACGGCGTTCAGGAACCTGTGTAAGGAATCATTCAGAATCTTGTACACGACATATGTAAGACCAATCCTGGAGTATGCGGCCCCAGCATGGAGCCCGTACCTTGTCAAGCACAAGCACAAGCCGAAGCTGGAAAAAGTTAAAAGGTATGCTACTAGACTAGTCCCAGAACTAAGAGGCATGTGTTATGAGGAAAGGCTGCGTGAAATGCAACTTACGACACTGGAAGACAGAAGAGTAAGGGGGGACATGATCACAACCTACAAAATCCTCAGGGGAATCGACCGGGTAAACAAGTATGAACTATTCAACACTGGAGGGACGCGAACAAGGGGACACAGGTGGAAGCTGAGTACCCAAATTAGCCACAGAGACATTAGAAAGAACTTTTTCAGTGTCAGAGTAGTTAGTAAATGGAATGCACTAGGAAGTGATGTGGTGGAGGCTGACGCCATACACAGTTTCAAATGTAGACATGATAGAGCTCAGTAGGCTCAGGAATCTGTACACCAGTTGATTGACAGTTGAGAGGCGGGACCAAAGAGACAAAGCTCAACCCCCACAAGCAGAATTAGGTGAGTACACATTCACTATGCCATGTCGTGGCATTGTCGACTTAGGTGTGTCAGGGATCATCCTGGGAGTAAGTTCTAACCCTCATCACGGCCCCTTGTGGATTTTTTCATTTGATGCATCATGCTATTGTCATTTCTGATGTGAATAACAAGACCAACAACTGAGCAGTATATACATCGTCTATTTTTAAGTTATCGTTTGGATGAAGCAAAAACTACCTTTTATCCCACTGGGGGAAGCCCTAATATCCATGAATTGCCATCGACTAAAGGTACTAATACCCTTTGATAGTGAAAGATTAATTAAATGTAAAATTAAAAAAAATGGAAGAAAATTGCTTTTATCATGATGACACATACTCCACTTTCGTTAATAACAACCACATCAACAAAGAATACTGTAAATCCTCAACAACTGCCTCAGTTATTACCCCAGCCGCATATTGCAGAGTTGAGAACAGCTAACAGAATACATGAAGATTCTTACTGGGGTCCAATAACAACTACTCAAGGGCAAAATAATAATAGAATACAAAAATAGCGCCAGAAAAGTCAATGTCGGTAAGAAAATGAAAAATTGGGCTATTTCTTTTATGTATCTGTCTTTTTTGATTGGTTTAATAGTCACGTTTTATCTACTAGGAACAAATATTTATTATGAGTCCAGAAACATAATAATCGAGAGAATGTAAAATTATAATTGTTGAGAATAGGATAAAAACGATGAGGGAGAATGTATGAATTTTCGACACCTAATTGACTCTTGAAATAAGTTTCTGAGTGAAAGTGTATATATAATATTTCAATAACATATTCGAGTTTGTTTGAATAATTACTTTATTCTTTTAATACTTTAATTAAAAATCATATAATTTAAAAAAGAGAAAATTAGGAATGAATCTACTGTCAACAATAATTATTTTAATACTATTATTAATTTTCCTAACAGTTATAGTAGTCATTTATTCACGGAAAATAATCTACAATTACTAAAAAATTATATAAAAAGGAAAACAATGACAATTCCATCAGACAGGATTCAATACCAGAGTCCACTGAACTATTTCAACAATCCTCCTTCGGTCTAACATAAGCTTCTAAAGTACCTCAAGAATCATTAAAATCAGTCAGTAGAGTACCTCAAGAACCATTACAATCATCTTCCATCAGTTCAAGAGAATCTTCCGAAAAACCCAAAGAAACATTAAAATCCTCCAAGATTCAAATAATGAAGAAATGGCAGCAGCTCCAACAACACCTTCATCTTCTGATCAAGATTCTCTTCTTCTTCTCGAGAATAGGTGCAGTTTGCATGAAGGGTTAACCCTCCCGATGACTGCACCAGGACAGACGTAAGGAGATGCGTTGACGGTTAGGATGAGAAGAAAGTCAAAAGCGGTAGATGTGATTGGCCGTAGAGAGAGGAGAGGCGGCGAAAACAGAGTCGAACGTTAGAGGGAGACACCCCGCACCGGGGGGCGGGGCGTCGTGGTCACGGTGGCAGCTGACCCACGCACGGCGTAGCAGTGTGCGCAAGACGGGAACTAATACTTCTCCGGAAACTTGTGTATCGGAAGGCGCAAGCAGTACGCTTCCCAAATCACCCGCAGGTCAGCGGGCAGCCGGCCACCAGGCGGCGCCCTCGGCTGAGACATCCTATCCGGCACCTGATACACAAACTCTTTCACCCGCGACACCCAGACAGTGGACGAGCACCACGGGATCGGAAGCACCGGGCATCTCGATAAGGGCCCAACTCCGGACCCTCACAGGGCATGACCCCAGCAGATGGGACTAGGCAATCCCCAGACCGGAGCAAGGAAGGAGTGGATACAGCAGGGGATGCAGGCGCGGCACCGACCCCACCACCGGGCACAGGACCCGAGGCCCCCCAGCGCACATCTTTCCGCAACATCACGACGAGGTCCCGATCATCAGGGACAACCCCCACTGCGGAGATCCAACAGCAGGAGACGCAGGAGGAGATGTACAGGTAGCAACTTCGGAGTCCCTCACAGCACCAACATCCTCGGCGGGGGCGCCAGATCATCATACTCCCCCACTTCCTCCCAAGGTACACCACGAAGGGGAGACACACTCCGAGCCCGCCGTGAACGCTTCGAGACAGGTCGCACCACACCACGCCCAGCAGGCCCCGCCGCAGGCATGCCACCATCTTCACATCCACACAGGCCACACCAGCACCGTCCGAAGAGTCCACAGAGGCCACATCACCCACACTTTCCACATCATCCTGGGACACAGCCTCAGAACACCGACGTGCACGCTTCTGCAAAGGGATGGAAAGAGCAGAACTACAGTCGTCAGCACACACAGGCACAGCAGGCACCTCCCCCTGCCGAAGCACCCCCTCTAAAACAGCAGAACCCGCATTCCCGGGAGCCGGTATCACATCCACAGGTGGGGGCGGGACATGGACCTCCACCGGGACATCCTGCACAACACGCAGCTCAGGCGACGGCCCGACACCCACACACACCGCTCAACAGCCCCAGGGGCCACAGCAGGCACCAGATGTGTCGCGCAGGCCGTAGAATTCGCCTCAACAGGCGGAGCAGCAGACAGGCAATCAGGCGTCTCAGGCACAGCACCCACTCCATCCTCAGAACCGTCTGAACGTAACAAGGGTGGGAAATCCTCCGCACGAAAAACATGCACCCGACCAGTTGCTCCCACGTCGCACGCTGCAGCCAGATGACCCTCGTGACCACACTGATAACAGGTGCGCGGTTGACCCCGATACTGGCAGCGGAGCGTGTACCCCAACACGGACATCGACGACGGTACACTACACTTCAGCGACATTGTCAGGGTGCGGGAGCCGTCAAGCATACCAACACAGTGCTCGGCAACGACCTTGTTCCAACGAACACTTAACACTGTCCCAAACCGTTCGAAACAGGAGGTCAAAAAGTCGTCCTGAAATTCGAAGGGGGCACCATGCACCGCCACAGACGTCAAGGTGACACTAAGATTCACCACCTTAACGGAGCCAGCAGTATCAGGGAGAGGGTAAACACGCCCCTCACACCGCTCGAGAAACGCCTGAAAGGCAGCCTGGAGGCGGAACTTGACCACAGCACGGTTGCCCTGAAGCAGCTGGATGCCCACCAGGTCCGACAGCCGCACATGAAGCACGTCCACCAGGGCGACACCAACCAATGGATGGTCCACCGGCACCGTAAATGCCAGACCAGCCGACAATGTCCTCTGCACTGGAGGGCGAGGCGACCCCATGTCTAAGGCAAACGTCACTCTGTCAGTGGCAAACCACCACCAGCAGGGCAAACCAGCAATCACCCAACGTAAACACTAGCCAGTGCGGAGAGACCTCAAGAGCGTCCGATCTGGCCGGTGGTCACCACGCAACTCCGATCAAGATTCAAACAGATTCCTCTGAACTGCCTCAAGAAACAATACAAACGGAGGAATCTGAACTGCCTCAAGAAACATTACAAACTGAGGCCTCTGAACTGCCACAACAACAATTACAACAAAGGATTCAGAACATCCTCCAGAAACATTACAAACTGAGGACTCTGAACTGTCTCCAGAAACATTACAAACTGAGGCCTCTGATCTGCCTCAAAAATCCTTACAAACTGAGGACTCTGAACTGCCTCAAGAAACAATAAAAACTGAGGCCTTGAAATGCCTCAAGAAACATTACAAACTGAGGACTCTGAACTGCCTCAAGAAACATTACAAACTGAGGTCTCTGAACTGCCTCAACAAACATTACAAACTGAGGCCTCTGAACTGCCTCAAGAAACAATAAAAGTGAGGCCTCTGAACTGCCTCAAGAAACATTACAACTGAGGCCTCTGAACTGCCTCAAGAAACATTACAAACTGAGGTCTCTGAACTGCCTCAAGAAACATTACAAACTGAGACCTATGAACTGCCTCAAGAAACATTAACAAACTGAGGCCTCTGAACTGCCTCAAGAAACTTAACAACTGAGGCCTCTGAACTGCCTCAAAAACATTAACAACCGTGGCCTCTGAACTGCCTCAAGAAACAATAACAACCGAGGCCTCTGATCTGCCTCAAGAAACATACAACTGAGGCCTCTGATGCCTCAAGAAACATACAAACTGAGGCCTCTGAACTCCCTCAAGAAACAATAAAACAAACCGAGGCCTCTGAACTGCCCTCAAGAAACATACAAACCAGGCCTCTGAACTGCCACAAGAAACATACAAACTGAGGCCTCTGAACTGCCTCAAGAAACAATACAAACTGAGGCCTCTGAACTGCTCAAAAACAATACAAACTAGACCTCTGAACTGCCTCAAGAAACATTACAAACCGAGGCCTCTGAACTGCCTTAAAAAACTTACAAACCGAGGCCTCTGATCTGCCTCAAGAACATTAACTACTTAGGCCTCTACACTGCCTCAAGAAATATTTACAACCGAGGCCTCTGATCTGCCTCAAGAAACAATACAAACTGAGCCTCGAACTGCCTCAAGACAATACAAACTGAGGCCTCTGATACTGCCTCAAGAAACATTAACTACTTAGGCCTCTGAACTGCCTCAAAAACAATAAAACTGAGGCCTCTAAACTGCCTCAAAAACATACAAACCGAGGCCTTTGAACTGCCTCAAGAAACATTAAC
>WNGS01113902.1:19748-36690 GCA_020271785.1 Procambarus virginalis
TTTTATATATACTGTAGAAAGTCAACCAGACCACAGAACTAGATTAGACACGTTTGGACAATTTTAGGTATCCCAGGGAATCATATTATATAATAAACCCCTTGAAAATTTCTTTAGAAACTTATGATGACAAAAAATCAGCTGTGTTATGCCAAAAATTACATAGAACGAGAACTTCAAGAAATTGTTCCAATTTATGAGTTGCTGTCATTAATAATTTTTTTTTAGATTCAATTGTAAGAGATAAATACATCAGAAAAGAGATTTCATGAAATCTGAGGGCTGAAAGGAATCATGCTCTTTGTCAATGTTTGGTGAATCTTTGGAAAACTTAAGTGTAGAAAGACAAGTGTCAAAGCAACAACTCCTAAATAATATTCTCTAGGATGCCTTAAATTGTTCACACGTGTCTAATCAAACTTTGCGGCCTGATTGACTGTATTACAGTATATATAAAACTAAACTCTTATTCTTTCTTTGTTATATAAAATAATAATAATAATAAAAATAATATATACTTACTAAAAAAAAATATTGAGTATATTTTCACATACAATGGTTGATTTTTTATTATCCATTGTGTGTGTGTGTGTGCACTCACATAGTTGTACTCACCTAGTTGTGCTTGGGGGGAATGGAGCTTCGGCTCTTTAGTCCCACCTCTCAACAGCCAATGAACTGGTGTGCAGATTCCTGAGCCTAATGGGGTATATCATTTCTACATTGGGAACAGAGACATGATCACTTCTTTATAAAATTCTCTGGAAATAAAAAACTGGAAAGAACTAAAAATGTTCCTTGTTGTTACAAATTCCACCAGTCTAATAAACCATTACACCTCCAAATTCCAACATCATAGCAAATTGATTGACTCTTATTTTATTGCTTGGAAATCTTTATATCTTCCATGTTGACATCCATTTGTGGAAATTCCCTTAAACAATTGATTCTATCATTTATGAAACTCCTGTAACAAATTCCACATAATGGAAGAGAAGTGGGGATAATATGGTGCTTTTACCATATCAGTTACTTGGAAGGAAACCAAAAGATATTTTCACGATATCAGTTATTTAAGGCGTCATGTTCTTCTGTATGGAACTACAAGACAATAGTCATTCGGTACAACTTCTCAAATAAACCACATGGGTCTAATTTAACTTTGCGGTTTCTATATAAAAAATACAAAAAACATATATGTTCGGGAATCGAATATTCACATATTTATACTTATTGTATTAGTTATTTTATGCCTGTTCATTACGATAACATCTATTATGAATATGTATAACAAAATACCATATATGGAATCAGTTGCAGTTGGAATGACTGATGGTAAAATGAAATATGTTATGGGTTCACTACATGCCATAGCTGGTTCCCTTGCGGTAATTCTGGCAACTTTGGCAGTTTTCACAACAAATAAAACAAATAAAAGTATAAAAAGTGAAGAAAGAGAACAAATGAATTTTGAAGCACCATAAAATAGGTAGGAATTTTCCAAATATTAAATTAAATGGATGAGAATATATTTAATAATTGGGCTAAAAAAGACCATACTGTGTGAACCAGGTGCTTGGTTAAAAATATAATAATGACAACAATTCTTAACTTAATATTCTCTAGAATGCCTAAAATTGTCCACACATCTCTAATCTAGCTTTGCTGCCCGGTTGACTGTATATACAGTATATATAAAACTAAAATTCTTATTCTCTCTTTTTTTTGTTTAAGTAAATAAAATAATATTATTATTATATATTTACTAAAAAAAAGAATATAGTGTATAGTGTCTCACCTAGTTGTATTTGGGGGATTGAGATTCGGCTCTTTGGTCCCGCATCTGAACTGTTAGTGAACTGGTGTATAGATTCCTGAGCCAATTGGTTTCTATCATATCTACATTTAAAACTGCGTATGGAATCTGCCTCCTCATCATCATTGCCTAATGCATTCCATCTGTTAGATACGCTGACACTTTTCTTTCTACACTTAAGCTTTCTGAAGATTCACCAAACATTGACCAACAACACGATTCCTTTCTACCCTCAGATTTCAAGAAATCTTTTATCTGGTGAATTTTTTTCTTACAACTGAGTCAAGAAAAAAATAGTAATAACAACAACTCCCAACTTAAAATAATATTATCTAGGATGACTAAAATTGTCCACATGTGTCTAATCTAGCTCTGCGGCCTGGGGTGACTGTATACTGTATATATATACTACACTCTTATTCTTTCTTTTTTACTTTAGTAAATAAAATAATATTACTGTTATTTAATACCTACTAAGAAAACAAAAACAAATTGAGATTATAGTTTCATACATATACACTGATTAATTTTTTTATTTTTGTCGAATGTGTGTGTGTACACACGAGTTGTGCTTGGGGTGAAGGATTAAGCTTAGGTTCTTTGGTCCGGCCTCTTAACTGTCAATAAACTGGCGTGTAGATTCCTGAGCCCATTGGACTCTATCATATCTACATTTGAAACTGTGTATGGAGTCCGCCTCCACTGTCCAATGCATTCCGTCTGCTAGGTACTTATCATTGTTATATTTTTTTCTTGACTCAGTTGTAAGAGAGAAATACCCCAGATAAGAGATTTCATGAAATCTGAGGGTTGAAAGCAATCGTGTTGTTGGTTAATGTTTGGTGAATCTTTGTAAAACACTGCAACAGAAAATATATTTTCATTAAGATGAGACTTGAGGTAATAATGTACAATATAACGAGAGCCAAGAGATTTAAGACTGGCCTCTTTATCATTAATATTGTTCGTTCTTTTTTTATTTACTAACTGATGAGGATCCAATTACCCTGCAGAACTTTACATTTATGCTGAGAAGATGGTATCACTAATATGGGCTCTAAGAGTAAAAAGAGAATTGAGGACCAATGATAAGCTACAACTAAACCACTGTCAGGAAGTCTAAAGATATTAATCACGTGAGGTGAATTAAAAACAGGTTGTATTTTAGGTTTGAGCATTGTAATTGCAATCCAACCTGGATTGGTAACCATTTCAGAAAAGGCAGAGACCAAAGTTGGAATAACCCAGTTGCACGGTAAATCAGAGGTGAAAAATGAAAATGACACTATACCTTTCTTTTGCTTCTCGATATCATAACCTAAGAGCAAGAGACCAAGTAGTTGACATAGTAGACATCTTCCTCCATCATAATCATTATGATTAATGAGTGATTTATATACCTGTCTGCAGTTTTTGAGGAAATTGGTAACTATTTGAAAAAAGAATCTTGGTGTTGTGTAGTGGGAGGTAATAATAGTCATCCTTATTATTGTCCAGGGTATTATTAGACCAAGAACAACTTTCATAGCAAAAAGGCCTGTTAGTAAAAGCACATTCATTTAAATAACTTTCTTTTTAACATTTAAACATTCCTTAAATTTTTAAGGATATATTTTTGTAATAGTTTATTGTAAAAACTGGGTCATTATCGAGGATCAAATAATGTTGCAGGCCAATTAAAAAAATAACGCAACCATAATTGTGGTTAATATAATTAAAAAAGGAGGGGATGACCATTTTGATTTGCTACTGCATTATGGGAAATGTATGGGTAAGATTTACATAGACATAATAAAATGTTAAATAGTCAAATTCGCATTTATTTCACCGGTATCAGTTGTAAATTGAACTTTTAATTTAGATGACTGCTTGTTTTTTCTTAGTAAACCTGCTTCCACATACGAATTTACATCATATAAATTTATTGGTTGTGGTTTATTATTATTATTATTATTATTATTATTATTATTATTATTATTTTCTATTATATATAAATTTGCATGTTTCACATTTGCCTCACTATACAATTTTTTAATTAAAATACTCACGCAAGCAGTAATATATGTCATATCTTGATTAAAAGGTGTGGAATAGGTTGATGGACGAAAAATATAGAAGTTTGTATTAGTTATAGTTATTAAATCAGGTATAGTTTGCCCAGATATATACTGATTTTTAAATATATATAATGAGAAAACAGCTTTTAATGAAACTGGGTTTTGGCTATAAATCTTAAAAGGATAGAGTACCTTAGGCTGAAATCTAAAATTTACTGATATCACGTTCTTCAACTTGTTTATGTGGAAGATTTTTCATGTAATCTTGAAGTTGATTATATATTTACTTCCTCACATAATGTCAAAGTAAAAAAAAAATATATGTGTCGTCAACCCCTAGTAATTTTTCATTAATTTTATATACAAATCGCTAGTTTTATATACATTTGTAATGTTTTATATACCACAGTATATAAAATCCCTGGGCCTTTTATATCCCCGAGTAAATAAAATTAAAATGACCCTATGGGAGGGCCAAAAAATGAATGAAGTAAACTTTATCTAATATTTGGGAGATGTTTATATAGCGACTATTTCGCCTTATGAAGAACCCTCAGACAGTAGAGTAGAAGGTATTGTTCTTAACTGGAGACATGATCACTACCTTATACAATTCTCAGAGGGATTGATTCCCATCCTACTTTCTGGAAAAACTAAGAGTAGACATATCAATAGAATTACTATTTTCTATGTTGACATCGATATTACCAACTTCCCCAATATTAGTTCTTAAGACATTTATCTTCACCAGTCTAATTAATTCTGCCAATTTATATTGAAGTTATTTGTTCATATAAAACCTTACTATTGATACCAAAATAAACGACATAGCACGAAAATTGTGGAGAAAAAACTAAAAAGCATACACATTTTAGTGCCAGTGTAGTGGGCATGTTGATGGGTGCTCGTTCCCAGGTATGGCTCAGTCGATTTTCGGGTTGGCTGCCGGTGGCACGCTGGGATTTTTTGGCCTTCTATGCATACATCCCTTTAGAGAATTCTATTGCAAACAATTTTACATCAAAACGAACGACGTAGCACGAAAATTAAAGTGAGAAAACTGAAAAGATTATACATATTTTAAAACGATCTAGTGTTTTTTAATGAAAACGAACCATTTTAAGGTGCTCTCCCAATACACCAACTGCATCTTATAATGTTGATTGAGTGCATCTAAAAAAAATTCATTGACAATGCGATTGGAATGATATTCAGAGAGGCTTCATAGGTCTCATATTTAAAATGATCTTGGTTTTTTAATGAAAACGAACCCTAAATGATTATTTTTAACGTGCCTAAAAAGCTTTCCAACACATCAACTGTATCCTATAATGTTGATGGAATGCATCTATAAAAAACATTGACAATACGATTGGAATGATATTAAGAGAGGTTTCATAGATCTCAGATTTTATAACGATCTTGTGTTTTTTAATGAAAGCGAACCATAAATTATTATTTTTAAGGTGCCTAATAACTTTTCTAATACATAAAGCGGCATCTTATAATGTTGAGTGCATCTATAAAAACAAATCATTGGCAATGCGATTGGAATGATATTAAGAGAGGTTTCATAGATCTAATTTTTCAAAACGATCTATTGATTTTTTTTAATGAAAACGAACCATTTTAAAGAGCTCTCCCAATACACCAACTGCATCTTATAATGTTGTGAGCATTTATAAAAAAATATTTGACAATGCGATTGGAATGATATTGAGAGAGGTTTCATAGATCTCATATTTTATAACGATCTTGTGTTTTTTAATGAAAACGAACCATAAACGATTATTTTTAATGTGCCTAAAAGCTTTCCTAATACTTCAAATTGAGAGATTCGTCATAGTCCGTGCTGCTTGGAACATTTTGTTCTGCATAGCTGAATCCAGTTTTTATAATTTTGTTGGGGGGTTCTCCTCATTCTCCTCCTACTGTTTGGGATTCTCCTCCTCCTCCTTCTCCTCCTACTGTTTCTGATTCTCTTCCTCCTCCTTCTCCTCCTACTGTTTGTGATTGTCTCCCTCCTCCTATTTCTCTTACTGTTTTGTGATTCTCTTCCTCCTCCTTCTCCTCCTATTGTTCGTGATTCTCCTCCTCCTCCTCTTCTTGTGATTCTTTTGTTGTTTCTTCTTTCTCGACTTCTACATTAATGTTAAATTTAATGCTAGCAAATGTGTCTGAGGAAATAATATTCTTAGCCAACATTTTACATTCCACCTCATTATTACCATCTTGGAGTTCAAGTTTCATAACCATGAATGGCTGTAGTGAATTTTCTTTTATTGGGAAACTCTCCGTAAAAAATCCACAATGAAATATAACTTGACTTGCAGCATGGGTACATGATATCAACAATTTGTTCATGTTAAATCGTTTTCCTTCATTTTGTAATTTTATACGTGATGCTTCTAAATTGTTCTTTAATTTGACGTCTTCTATTTCATTTAGATCTGTATAAATATCAGGTATGAAATTATGGAAGTTCCATGGAAATATTAATATAATTGGATTTTTTATATAATATCCTATCAATATTAAAATTTTTATATAGTTTATGTACGTAATATGCAGGATAACCATTGATAAAGTATTTGTGGATTTTATCATAGTAACTAAGGAATTTATTAAAGGGTTGAATTAGTGTCTTGTCAGTTTCGGCAGTATTTTAGGATTATACGAAATTGGTGGTTTGGGAACAATAAAGAGACCTTTATAGCTTTTTATGTCTTTGGTGAATGGCGAAAATAATGATTCTACAAGTTTGGATTTCATTTTGGATTTTCGAAGTTCAGACGAATCTGTTTGACAAACGAATTCTTTTGTTTCTTGGGCGTATTCTTTTGTTTCCTGAGGTAGTTCAGAGAAATCTGCTTGACAGATGGAGGATTGTAATAATTCTCGAAGTAATTCATGAGGTAGTTCGACGGATTCCATTTGACTGATGACGTGAGGAACGTCAGAGGACTCATTTTCACTTGTTTGTAATTCTCCTCCTCCTCCTCTTTCTCCGGCGTCTTGTAATTCACCTCCTACCCTTTCTCCTGCATCTCGTAATTCTCCTCTGTCTTGTAATTGTCCTCCTACCCCTTCTCCAGTATCTTGTAACTGTCCTCCTACTCCTGCTGCGTCTTGTAATTCTCCTCTTACTCCTTCTCCTGCGTCTTGTAATTCTCCTCCTACTCCTTCTCCTGCATCTTGTAATTGTCCTCCTCTGTGTGATTCTTTTGCTGTTTCTTCTTCCCTGATTTCCACATTAATGTTAATTTAATGCTAGCAAATATGTCTGAGGAATTAATATTCTTAGCCAACATTTTACATTCCACCTCATTATTAGCGTCTTGGAGTTCAAGTTCCATACTAACAAATGGGGGAAAGGAATTCTCTTTAATCAGAAACTGATTCATATAAAATCCCTGAAGATATATATGATAACTTGTTGCATGGTACATGAAATCCATAACTTGTTCATGTCAATTATTTTTCCTTGTTTATATAATTTTGTAAAATTGTTCTTTAATTTGTTGTCTTGTAATTCACTTAGATCTGTATAAATGTCAGGTGTAAAATCAGAAATGTTCCATGGAAATATTAAAATAATTGGATATTTTGTATAATATCCCATATCAGAATTAAAAATTGTCCTAACTTTATTTATGTTAAATGAATCTTTTTTATGAAAATATTTGTGGACTTGATTATAATTTGAAAGAAAGTCATTAAAGGGTTGGATTAATGTCTTGTCAGTTTCGGCGACATTTTTAGGATTATACGAAAATGGTGGTTTGGGAACAATGAAGAGACCTTTATAAGTATTTATATCTTCAATAAAGGGGTGAATAATAATTTTAAAATGGATTGCTTAATGATGGATTGTAATGTTTGCTGGGTTGTAGTATCTCTTGAGGTACTTTAGAGGACTCCATTTGACTGATGACTAACTGCAATGTTTGATCGATGATGGATTGTGATATTTCTTGTGGTACTTCAAGTTATTCATAGAGCTCTGCTTGATTGATGAGTGATTGACTGATGATGGATTGTAATGTCTCTCAAGAGAATTCAGAGAAGCCTGTTTGATTGATGGGGGAATGTATTGTTTCTTGCAGTATTTCTGAAGAATCTGTTTGCAATGTTTCAAGAGGTACTTCAGAGGAAACTGTTTCTTCTTCTTTCTCGACCTCCACATTAATGTTAAATTTAATGCTAGTAAATGTATCTAATGAATTAGAGTTCTTAGCCTCTATTTTGCATTCTACCTCGTTATTACCTTCTTGAAGTTCAAGTTTCATTACCACAAATGGTGGTAATGAATTGGATTCTTCTTCCGTGGGAAATCATATTTGTAAAATCCTTGAACAAATATATCCTGACTGGCCGCATGGGAACATGATATCCACAGTCTGTTCATGTAAATTGGTTTCGTTCCATTTTGTGATATTGTACGTACTGCTTCTATATGGTTCTTTAATTGGACATCTTCTATTTCATTGAATCAGTATAAACATCAGGTTTGAAATAAGGAATATTCCATGGAAATATTAAAACAATTTGGTTTTTGGAATAATACCTCTTATCATACACAGAATTTTGCCATACTTTATTTATGTAAAAAGTTTTTTATTATACAAATATCGGTGGGATTGATTATAATTTGAAAGGAAGTCATTAAAAGGTTTTATTACTGTATTTTCAATTTCGAGTCTATTCTTAGGATTATACGAAAATGGTGGTTTAGGAATAACAATGAGACCTTTAAAAGTTTTTATATCCTCGATAATAGGGGGAAAATAATGATTTCAAAATGGATTTCCTGATGGCAGATTGTACTGTTTGGGTGATGATAGACTATAAAGTTTCTGGGGATACTTCAGAGGAGGACTCTATTTGACTGATGAGAGGTTGGCCCTGAGCAGCCGTGGAGTGCGGACGTATCCCTCCGTGACTGCTGGGGTAGTAAGCTGTTTGGTCGCCAGGTGGCGGGGCGTCGCTGCCCTCCCAGTGTTGTTGCCTGGCTGGCTGTTTGCTGACGTGGCGGAACTGAGTTGCGATGGGGGTCCCCCTCTCACCAGTACTGCGGGCTCAGTCTGTGGGCCTGGAATTTTCCAGCCGGGCTGGGTACCCAGAGATTGCACGGGTGTGTGAGCAGCTGCAGGTCCCTGTGATGGATATCTACGGTGTCGAGCTGGTGACGGCCCGTCGGGTGATCCTGAAATTCACTGCAGAAATGGCGTATCGTGCATTTCTCCGTAGATACGAGGGGCGGACTCTGCCTCTACAGGATGGTGAGGGCACTGTTTCCATCTCGGATCGGAGTGGTGCCCTCACCTACGTCAGCGTCCATGGGGCTCCGTTGGAATTTCCGGAGGGTCTGCTCCGGCGGTATTTCGGCGGTTTGGCGCCGTCGATAGTGTGCGAGTGAATGTGGTGTCTTCGAGCCCACTTAAGGGCGTCGGACGAACATTCGTACCCTGGGCATGAGGCTACGGGAGGATATTCCGTCCTCTGTGCGGCTGATGGGGTACACAGTTCGTGTTTCTACGCCCGCCAGCCTCGGACATGTTATCGTTGTGGCCTGTCGGGCCATCAGGCTGCTGAATGTTCTGCGCCCGCCTCTGCGCCTGTGAACCTCTTCAGCGAGGAGGACTTTCCACCACTTCCTGTGGAGGAGGTTTCTGTGGCTCTGGACGCCTCTCCGGACGCGGCTGCGCCCCCTGTGTCGCGTGATGCCCCCCTGTGGTGGAAGTTCCCCCAGATGTCGCCGACCCTCTTCCGGATGTTGCGATGCCCTCGGTGGATACTCCTGCTCCTGTCCCTGCTGCTCCCGTGAGCCTTCCTGATGCTTCCTCCTCCACCTGTCTGCTCACCCGTCTTCAGTTGCTGCACCTGGCCCTGCGTGCTCGCCACGGGTCCCGGCTGTGCTGGGTGCTGGGGTGGCTGTGGGGCCTCCTGTTGTGTGTGGTCCGGTTCCCCCTGCGGTTGAGGCTGCTGCCGTCATGAGACGGGCGTTGGTTCGCACGGCTTGTGATGCCCGTGGTTCTGGATCCGCCTCCGGCTCTGAGGATGTGCGCCCGGTGCCCAAGCGGTCCAGGCGTTCTTCCACTGCTTGGGCTGATGTGGAGGGTTTCGACGCCGATGGGTCTTCAGGAGATGATGTGGTGGTCGCTGACGTCCATGTGCCTGCTGATGCCGGCGAATGTGTTTATGGGAGGTGGTAGCTCCTATGGACGTAGGTGAGGTGGGTGCTGGTGCAGGCCGCGACCTAGTGTGTTGCTGAAGAAGGATGTTCGGCGAGGGGGGCCCCTGCAGATGTCAAGTCCGGTGGTTGTTGCGGAGCCCTGGGGGCTGCCAAGGTGACAGTGCGCTGCCCGTTGCCCGCGCCTGTAGGGGGAAGCCCGTCCCGATCATCTTGGCCTCCGGCGTGCGTACAATCAGAAGACCAACCCTTTGGAGTTTGGCTTATTGACAGAGTGCTGCCTGTTCCGTGGTGCCCCTCGACTATCTGGGTTCCACAGGCTCTGGCTTTTGTTGAGGGTGTGCCGAATTTGATGCCCGATCCTCGTACGACCCATAGTCACTCTGACGACATCATGTTGCTTTGGGAGGCGTATTGTATTCGTTTCCCGGCAGCTGAGTGGCCGGATAAGTATGCGCACTCTTGATAGTTTGTGTGCTTGCTGAGTATTTCGCGGATGTAGGGGACTTGGTATGTTCTTGTGGTATTTATTGTGTGCCCTTCAGGCCGGTGTCGGCATTAGTTTTATAAATGTCCCTGTTTATTGTAGTTAGTGTGTGGCTATACCATTTCATGATTATCTGTTTCTTTGATTCTGTTCGTTTTCTGTGTCCCTATGGCTATGTTTGCCCTCTTACGTGCGTGGTTGTGCATGTTTGTTTTTTGTTTGTTTATTGTTTGTGTTGTTATTGTGCCATGTGTGACTTTTTGTTTGTTTTTGGATTGTTGTATGTTTTATGATTAATTATTTTTTCTTGTTTTCCTCTGCTTTTTATGTGTATTATGATCTTGTTTTATGTTTTGGGTATTGTTTGCCTGTTTGCGCTATTTGTTTTATTGTTGTTTTTGTACTGTGCTGTCGGTCCTTCTGGCCGGTGGGTTTTTTTTTTTTTTGTTCTGCTAAATTTTGGTTTCTTATGTAATTTTATTGTATTTATTGCTTTATACTTGCATGCTTGCATGTAAAAATAAATTTAAAAAAAAAAATTTGACTGATGACGGACTGCATGGTTTAATTGATGACAGATTGTAACATTTCTTGAGATAATTCATATGATTCTGTTTGATTGAAGAATGATTGTAACTTTTGACTGATGATAGATTGTAATGTTTCTTGAGGCAGTTCAGAATCCTTACTTTGTAGTGTTTCTTGAGGTAGTTCAGAAGCCTCAGTTTTTAACGTTTCTTGAGGCAGTTTAGAGGCCTCGGTTTGTAATGTTTCTTGAGGCAGTTCAGAGGCATCGGTTTGTAATGTTTCTTGATGCAGTTCAGAGGCCTCGGTTTGTAATGTTTCTTGAGGCAGTTCAGAGGCCTCGGTTTGTAATGTTTCTTGAGGCAGTTCAGAGGCCTCGGTTTGTAATGTTAATTGAGGCAGATCAGAGGCCTCAGTTTGTAATGTTTTTTTAGGCAGTTCAGAGGCCTCGGTTTGTAATGTTTCTTGAGGCAGATCAGAGGCCTCAGTTTGTAATGTGTCTTGAGGCAGTTCAGAGGCCTCGGTTTGTAATGTTTCTTGAGGCAGATCAGAGGCCTCAGTTTGCAATGTTTCTTGAGGCAGTTCAGAAGCCTCGGTTTGTAATGTTTTTTGAGGCAGTTCAGAGGCCTCAGTTTGTAATGCTTCTTGAGGCAGTTCAGAGGCCTCTCTTGAGGCAGTTCAGAGGCCTTTTATTGTTTCTTGAGGCAGTTCAGAGGCCTCGTTTGTAATGTTTCTTGAGGCAGTTCAGAGGCTTCGATTTTTATTGTTTCTTGAGGCAGTTCAGAGGCCTCGGTTTTTATTGTTTCTTGAGGCAGTTCAGAGGCCTCAGTTTTTATTGTTTCTTGAGGCAGTTCAGAGGCCTCGGTTGTTAATGTTTCTTGAGGCAGTTCAGAGGCATAAGTAGTTAATGTTTCTTGAGGCAGATCAGAGGCCTCGGTTTGTAATGTTTCTTGAGACAGTTCAGAGGCCTCGGTTGTTAATGTTTCTTGAGGCAGTTCAGAGGCCTAAGTAGTTAATGTTTCTTGAGGCAGTTCAAAGGCCTCGGTTTGTAATGTTTTTTGAGGCAGTTTAGAGGCCTCAGTTTGTATTGTTTCTTGAGGCAGTTCAGAGGCCTAAGTATTTAATGTTTCTTGAGGCAGTTCAGAGGCCTCAGTTTGTATTGTTTCTTGAGGCAGTTCAGAGGCCTCAGTTCGTATTGTTTCTTGAGGCAGATCAGAGGCCTCGGTTGTAAATATTTCTTGAGGCAGTGCAGAGGCCTTAGTAGTTAATGTTTCTTGAGGCAGATCAGAGGCTTTGGTTTGTAATGTTTTTGAGGCAGTTCAGAGGCCTCGGTTTGTAATGTTTCTTGAGGCAGTTCAGAGGCCTCAGTTTGTATTGTTTCTTGAGGCAGTTCAGAGGCCTCAGTTTGTATTGTTTCTTGAGGCAGATCAGAGGCTTCAGTTTGTATTGTTTCTTGAGGCAGTTCAGAGGCCTCAGTTTGTATTGTTTCTTGAGGCAGTTCAGAGGCCTCGGTTTGTAATGTTTCTTGAGGCAGTTCAGAGGCCTCGGATTATATTGTTTCTTGAGGAGATCAGAGGCCTCAGTTTGTATTGTTTCTTGAGGCAGTTCAGAGGCCTCAGTTTGTATTGTTTCTTGAGGCAGATCAGAGGCCTCGGTTGTTATTGTTTTTTGAGGCAGTTCAGAGGCCTCGGTTGTTAATGTTTCTTGAGGCAGTTCAGAGGCCTCAGTTGTTAATGTTTCTTGAGGCAGTTCAGAGGCCTCAGTTTGTAATGTTTCTTGAGGCAGTTCAGAGGTCTCAGTTTGTAATGTTTCTTGAGGCAGTTCAGAGGCCTCAGTTGTTAACGTTTCTTGAGGCAGTTCAGAGGCCTCACTTTTTATTGTTTCTTGAGGCAGTTCAGAGGCCTCAGTTTGTAATGTTTCTTGAGGCAGTTCAGAGACCTCAGTTTGTAATGTTTCTTAAGGCAGTTCAGAGTCCTCAGTTTGTAATGTTTCTTGAGGCATTTCAAAGGCCTCAGTTTGTATTGTTTCTTGAGGCAGTTCAGAGTCCTCAGTTTGTAAGGATTTTTGAGGCAGATCAGAGGCCTCAGTTTGTAATGTTTCTGGAGACAGTTCAGAGTCCTCAGTTTGTAATGTTTCTGGAGGATGTTCTGAATCCTTTGTCTGTAATTGTTGTTGTGGCAGTTCAGAGGCCTCAGTTTGTAATGTTTCTTGAGGCAGTTCAGATTCCTCCGTTTGTATTGTTTCTTGAGGCAGTTCAGAGGAATCTGTTTGAATCTTGATCGGAGTTGCGTGGTGACCACCGGCCAGATCGGACGCTCTTGAGGTCTCTCCGCACTGGCTAGTGTTTACGTTGGGTGATTGCTGGTTTGCCCTGCTGGTGGTGGTTTGCCACTGACAGAGTGACGTTTGCCTTAGACATGGGGTCGCCTCGCCCTCCAGTGCAGAGGACATTGTCGGCTGGTCTGGCATTTACGGTGCCGGTGGACCATCCATTGGTTGGTGTCGCCCTGGTGGACGTGCTTCATGTGCGGCTGTCGGACCTGGTGGGCATCCAGCTGCTTCAGGGCAACCGTGCTGTGGTCAAGTTCCGCCTCCAGGCTGCCTTTCAGGCGTTTCTCGAGCGGTGTGAGGGGCGTGTTTACCCTCTCCCTGATACTGCTGGCTCCGTTAAGGTGGTGAATCTTAGTGTCACCTTGACGTCTGTGGCGGTGCATGGTGCCCCCTTCGAATTTCAGGACGACTTTTTGACCTCCTGTTTCGAACGGTTTGGGACAGTGTTAAGTGTTCGTTGGAACAAGGTCGTTGCCGAGCACTGTGTTGGTATGCTTGACGGCTCCCGCACCCTGACAATGTCGCTGAAGTGTAGTGTACCGTCGTCGATGTCCGTGTTGGGGTACACGCTCCGCTGCCAGTATCGGGGTCAACCGCGCACCTGTTATCAGTGTGGTCACGAGGGTCATCTGGCTGCAGCGTGCGACGTGGGAGCAACTGGTCGGGTGCATGTTTTTCGTGCGGAGGATTTCCCACCCTTGTTACGTTCGGACGGTTCTGAGGATGGAGTGGGTGCTGTGCCTGAGACGCCTGATTGCCTGTCTGCTGCTCCGCCTGTTGAGGCGAATTCTACGGCCTGCGCGACACATCTGGTGCCTGCTGTGGCCCCTGGGGCTGTTGAGCCGGTGTGTGTGGGTGTCGGGCCGTCGCCTGAGCTGCGTGTTGTGCAGGATGTCCCGGTGGAGGTCCATGTCCCGCTCCCACCTGTGGATGTGATACCGGCTCCCGGGAATGCGGGTTCTGCTGTTTTAGAGGGGGTGCTTCGGCAGGGGGAGGTGCCTGCCGTGCCTGTGTGTGCTGACGACTGTAGTTCTGCTCTTTCCATCCCTTTGCAGAAGCGTGCACGTCGGTGTTCTGAGGCTGTGTCCCAGGATGATGTGGAAAGTGTGGGTGATGTGGCCTCTGTGGACTCTTCGGACGGTGCTGGTGTGGCCTGTGTGGATGTGAAGATGGTGGCCATGCCTGCGGCGGGGCCTGCTGGGCGTGGTGTGGTGCGACCTGTCTCGAAGCGTTCACGGCGGGCTCGGAGTGTGTCTCCCCTTCGTGGTGTACCTTGGGAGGAAGTGGGGGAGTATGATGATCTGGCGCCCACCGCCGAGGATGTTGGTGCTGTGAGGGACTCCGAAGTTGCTACCTGTACATCTCCTCCTGCGTCTCCTGCTGTTGGATCTCCGCAGTGGGGGTTGTCCCTGATGATCGGGACCTCGTCGTGATGTTGCGGAAAGATGTGCGCTGGGGGGCCTCGGGTCCTGTGCCCGGTGGTGGGGTCGGTGCCGCGCCTGCATCCCCTGCTGTATCCACTCCTTCCTTGCTCCGGTCTGGGGATTGCCTAGTCCCATCTGCTGGGGTCATGCCCTGTGAGGGTCCGGAGTTGGGCCCCTTATCGAGATGCCCGGGTGCTTCCGATCCCGTGGTGCTCGTCCACTGTCTGGGTGTCGCGGGTGAAAGAGTTTGTGTATCAGGTGCCGGATAGGATGTCTCAGCCGAGGGCGCCGCCTGGTGGCCGGCTGCCCGCTGACCTGCGGGTGATTTGGGAAGCGTACTGCTTGCGCCTTCCGATACACAAGTTTCCGGAGAAGTATTAGTTCCCGTCTTGCGCACACTGCTACGCCGTGCGTTGGTCAGCTGCCACCGTGACCACGACGCCCTGCCCCCCAGTGCGGGGTGTCTCCCTCTTACGTTCGACTCTGTTTTCGCCGCCTCTCCTCTCTCTACGGCCAATCACATCTACCGCTTTTGACTTTCTTCTCATCCTAACCGTCAACGCATCTCCTTACGTCTGTCCTGGTGCAGTCATCGGGAGGGTTAACCCTTCATGCAAACTGCACCTATTCTCGAGAAGAAGAAGAGAATCTTGATCAGAAGATGAAGGTGTTGTTGGAGCTGCTGCCATTTCTTCATTATTTGAATCTTGGAGGATTTTAATGTTTCTTTGGGTTTTTCGGAAGATTCTCTTGAACTGATGGAAGATGATTGTAATGGTTCTTGAGGTACTCTACTGACTGATTTTAATGATTCTTGAGGTACTTTAGAAGCTTATGTTAGACCGAAGGAGGATTGTTGAAATAGTTCAGTGGACTCTGGTATTGGATCCTGTCTGATGAAATTGTCATTGTTTTCCTTTTTATATAATTTTTTAGTAATTGTAGATTTTTTTCCGTGAATAAATGACTACTATAACTGTTAGGAAAATTAATAATAGTATTAAAATAATTATTGTTGACAGTAGATTCATTCCTAATTTTCTCTTTTTTTTAATTATATGATTTTTAATTAAAGTATTAAAAGAATAAAGTAATTATTCAAACAAACTCGAATATGTTATTGAAATATTATATATACACTTTCACTCAGAAACTTATTTCAAGAGTCAATTAGGTGTCGAAAATTCATACATTCTCCCTCACCGTTTTATCCTATTCTCAACAATTATAATTTTACATTCTCTCGATTATTATGTTTCTGGACTCATAATAAATATTGTTCCTAGTAGATAAAACGTGACTATTAAACCAATCAAAAAAGACAGATACATAAAAGAAATAGCCCAATTTTTCATTTTCTTACCGACATTGACTTTTCTGGCGCTATTTTGTATTCTATTATTATTTTGCCCATGAGTAGTTGTTATTGGACCCCAGTAAGAATCTTCATGTATTCTGTTAGCTGTTCTCAACTCTGCAATATGCGGCTGGGGTAATAACTGAGGCAGTTGTTGAGGATTTACAGTATTCTTTGTTGATGTGGATGTTATTAACGAAAGTGGAGTATGTGTCATCGTGATAAAAGCAATTTTCTTCCATTTTTTTTAATTTTACATTTAATTAATCTTTCACTATCAAAGGGTATTAGTACCTTTAGTCGATGGCAATTCATGAATATTAGGGCTTCCCCCAGTGGGATAAAAGGTAGTTTTTGCTTCATCCAAACGATGGCTTAAAAGAAAACGATGTATATACTGCTCAGTTGTTGGTCTTGTTATTCACATCAGAAATGACAATAGCATGATGCATCAAATGAAAAAATCCACAAGGGGCCGTGATGAGGGTTCGAACTTACTCCCAGGATGATCCCTGACACACCTAAGTCGACAATGCCACGACATGGCATAGTGAATGTGTACTCACCTAATTCTGCTTGCGGGGGTTGAGCGTTGTCTCTTTGGTCCCGCCTCTCAACAGTCAATCAACTGGTGTACAGATTCCTGAGCCTACTGAGCTCTATCATGTCTACATTTGAAACTGTGTATGGCGTCAGCCTCCACCACATCACTTCCTAGTGCATTCCATTTACTAACTACTCTGACACTGAAA
>WNGS01113902.1:47866-67521 GCA_020271785.1 Procambarus virginalis
GTGACTGATGATGGTAGAAGCCAAAAAGATTCTATAGAACCCTCTTCATTTGTATCTTTTTATACAAAAGCTAACACCCATGTAATGTATGTTAGAACATCGTCAGGAATATCTTTTTTAGACTAGATACTTCTGATGAATGCTGACCTATGATCTATTGTGTCGATAATGTATGGGAATTAGTTTCTCTGTAACGCTCATATGAATATGAGAATAGATGTCGGCGGGGGTCAAATTTTCGTTTAATCTGTATGTATCGACCCAGATCACTTTCACTGCCTGGTCTATGAGATAAGACGGCATAGCTAACATCTGTAAAAAGATCTTTGAATCAGGGATAAGAATACCTCCCTGATGAACAGATATATTCATGGCATTTTGCATATTAGGATAGACTTTTTGATCAACATTAAAACTTGTTATGGCGTGAAACGTAAGGCCTAGATTATAAGTATTTTGTGGTCCAGTTTTACTAGAACAAGACACACACTCTGTATATATATATCAGACCTATACTAGAAATATGCGGCTCCAGCATTAAATCCACATCTAGTCAAACACAAAACGAAGTTAGATAAGGTTCAGAGGGATGCCATCAAGCTAATCCCTGTGCTGAGGGGTATGAGCTATGAGGAAAGATTAATGGAACCGAGACATGATCATTACCTTATAAATTTCTCAGAGGGATTGATACCCATCCTACTTTCTAGAAAGTACTAAAAATGTTGCATGTTGTTACAAATAAATTCCACCAGTCTAATAAGCCGCTACATCTTTCCCAAATTTGTTTTAATACATAATATTATATAAAATTTACTAATTAAAAATGAAAGTTGATAAAAATATTTTGTAATGATGTTAAACTCAGTTTTTATTTCGACCAATGTTAACAAGGAGACAGACAAACAGACTAGAAGTGGTAGAAATTATATCGGGAAACGTTATGAATGTTCGGACTGTAATACAAAATTTAGATGGCCAGACTCCTTGAAGACTAACTTGAAAATATATGAAAAGCTTTATCAATGTTCTGTATGCATGAAATGTTTTAGTAAAAAACGTACCTTGAAAATGCATTTGAAAATTCATACAGGTAAGGTCTTCATAAATGTTCTAAGTGTGGGAGAAATTTTAATTATAAAACCAGCTTAAAGACACATTTAAAAAGACATAAAGGCGAAATGCCTTATAAGTGTCATATATGCGCTAAAGGGTTTGTTGGTAGGGGCCACCTGGATGATCATCTTAATATACATACAAGCATAAAACCTTATATATGTTCTATGTGTGGGAGAAAGTTTACTATTAACAACCACTTGCAGAGACATTTAGAGAAAGAGGCGATATGTATTGAAGAATATAGGTAACAAGTAATTCATTAAACTGATCTATTGTGAGGGAGAGACATGGACAGTGTAAGAGTTTAAATTACTTTTAGACGCATTTAGTTTTCTTCAAGTCTTACATCAAGCATTTGGCCTTCAACTATAGATTTGAAAAACAGATTCAATTTGATTTCACAGATTTGAAAAAATTCATGAAAGGTCAATTAGAAAACAGGTATAGACCTTGTATGTTCGATGTAATCTAAGTCTGTAAATTTCGGTTCTTCGACGCAGTAATATAAAAACTATATGACGACTTTTATTAAACTATTATTCTTTTAAATCTGACTCATCTGGTGTCAAAATAACACAATAATTAAACGAGGAACAATAAAAGAGTTGGGGTAGTAATGCTAATTTGGAAGTTTTTTAATTTTATGGATCTTTTTTTTAAATTTTAAACTTTTTTATTTTTGTGGTATATAATTTTTTCTCTTCATAAAAAATCTATAGAATCTTTTAATCTTTTATTAAATAAAAATATAATAATATAATTTTCTTTTTTTCATATATAAGAAAGGAGTAAATATTTATATATATATATATATATATATATATATATATATATATATATATATATATATATATATATATATATATATATATATATATATATATAGTATAATCTAACCATGACAAACCGATGGAGAGAAGTCTTACAAAATGAACGTGATGAAGATGAAGTGGGTGAAAGTGATAGAAATTGGCTACCATTACCACCTCATCCCAAGATAAATTATCTCGAGAAACGTTATCAGTGTTCAGATTGTAATAAGAAATTCAGATGGCCAGACTCCCTGAAGACACACTTAAAAAATTCACGAAACGCCCTATCAATGTTCTGAATGCATGAAAACTTTTACACATAAACGTATCTTGAAAACGCACTTGAAAAAACATACAAGTAAAGATCTTTATAAATGTTCTACGTGTGGAAGAAATTTTAATTATAAAATGTGCTTTAAGAAACATCATAAAATACATACAGGCAAAAAGCCTTATATGTGTCATATATGTATTAAAGGTTTCTTCATTAAGATTTACTTGAACGATCATATTAATAATGAACATATAGGCATAAAGCAATATAAATGTTTTATATGTAGGAAAAGTTTTAGCAGTAACAACAGCTTGAAGAGACATTCAGAGAAAGATTTCATATGTACTACAGAATATAGGTAACATTTATTCATCTAACTGAGCAAATGATAAGGTAGAAAAATCATGAGGGAGAGAAGGGAACCGTGTATAGGTTATTATTATTATAATTAGATGTATTCAGTTTTCGCCAGGTCTTACTATAAAATAAAATAATGTGTTTAGTTAAAGACTAGCCCCAAGCATCTGCCCTCCAACCATGGACAGACAGATTGACTCAATCTTAAAACAAAGAAATCACAATGATATGATATATCAAAGAGAAAATTGAAGGGGTTAAGGCATGAAATTATGCCATTGTAAACAATATGTTATAAACACTCACTAACTCTGACACCCAGTGTGACAGTTATTGGACTTAGAGGTTTTAATTTCATACATGTATCTGTTCATGACTTCAAACATTGTGCAATAGACGTTTCAAGTACAATATCTTTTAATTGATTCTTGTCTTTCAAAGTAAATTTAACTTTAAACAAGCACATATTTCAAAATACAGTTCTTTATAATAATTATATTAATAAATATATAATATACACAATGTAAATATAATATATATAATAATATTATATCAATTATTATATCAATATGCTTACTTAATGAAAGGGTTTAGAGTTTTCTAATATTTTCATATTACAAAACTGATTCAATGGATTTTTTTATGATTCCCAAGGAAAAAAATAACTATTTAAATGTATCTAACTCAGAATTTAGTGCCGAGAGAACAAAATTTAGCACCAAGAACACAGATTTTTGTATCAAGAATACTGAATTTTGTACAGAGTTTGACAGTCAAAGAAACAAAAAAATAATGACATTTTAGGAAAGTAACTTTTTTGTAAGAATTTTCTTTAGATTTATAATATTTTATATACCAAAAAGACATGATAAAACTAGAAAAAATCCTTTACTGCCACTTTTTATTGACTTTTATTACAATTTATTAACACAATTTTATGCAATAAGGAGATATTATTGTTTAGGAGTAACTTGTTTTCATGATTTTTATATATTATTTTGAAATATTATTGTAAAGATAAAATTATGAAAGGTTTCTCCAGGTATATATAATATAAATTTATTTCCAGTTGATTAATTTTATGAAACAAACTATATATGTGTTGTAAATGTTTTAAGAATTTATATAATATTTCTTATTTTATTAAATTTTTTTATATATATTTTTACCTAACAATACTCGAAGTCTATACTGGAGGTCTTTAACTTGCAAAATACATTATTTGTGGGTAATAAAACCCAAAAATTATTTTTGGCGGATATTATAAAATGTTCAAATTTATTTTTGTAAAGATATTTTATATAATAAATTAAATAATTTGTTCTAAATAAAATGTAAAGTTTGTCACCTAAAAAACAAAGTATTTACTTTTGATTTTTACTTAGCAAAAATATTTTTTTTGTGAAATAAAACCCCAAATTTATTTTTTGTAAATAATTTTGAATGTATTTTATAGAATCAATTATATAATTTTAAAAAGTTACCCTTGAATATGAGATACAAAAGATAATAAAACTATTAATGGGATTTGATATTTACGTTTATGAAACATGTCGTAACAGCAGTTGTGGTTTAAATGATTTTTCGCACTTATCCAAACATAGTATGATAAATGATATTGAAATGTATAAGTATTTGATTATTATTATTATTATCAACAATTTATACAGACTTGTACAATATGTTGGCATTTGGGGGTACACCTTTGACCGTATCTCCGGCAAATACATCTGTGATTCATACATGGCAAGAGTTTAGAATGACACACTAGAATCTTCCTATAGCGATTATCACTGAGAAAATAATCAGACTGTCTTCGAACGACTTCTCGAAGACCTACTGCCTGGCTCTTATTAATTTGATTTGGTATAATTCTGTCTACACATTTATCGAAGTCAGTCCTAGAAAGATACTGATCGATGATTCCAAATTTGGTGGCCACACGATATAAACTTCACTGATGATCAATTTCGATAACTATTCCACTGATGGTACGCATCCCCATCTTCGATTCTCTGTCTGCTTTAAAGATTATGACATTAACTGCGTCGTATAAACTTATAGGTGTAATATCTGATGAAGACTGTGACAACATTTTAAAAGCGTTACTCTTCTGGCGCTCCTGCACTCTACTACTTATTTCTTTTACTTTTTTGACATGCAAGTGATGGGGAGGATTGTTGTCGATGTCTGCATCGATATTGTTGTTACTTTCGTCAGACTCCGAATCAGTACGAGATGGTGTGTCCCCTGAATTGTTCAGTTGTCTAATTATTATCTTAGGTGATAACACTACAAGAGGAGGCGACGGTGATGATGGTCGAAGATGAGGCTCTTGTGGTAGTGGAGATGATAATATCATCCCATGATCAGAAGACGAAGGTGTAGTAGGAGCTGCTGCTTCATTGTTAACTCGACCCAATGAGGCTTCCGTTACTTTGTTCAGTTCGTCATCAATTATCTTCATGGGTAATAATATTGGTGGCAATGATGGTGGTGGTGGGGATGGTGGTGAACTTGGTGGTGGTGATCTTATTATTATCATCTCATGATGAGAAGACGAAGGTGTAGTAGGAGCTGCTCCATTTCGTCATTGTTGGCTTCATCTAACGGTTCTCCTGTTATTTTGTTCAGCTCGTCATCCATTATCTCCCGGGGTAATAATATTGGTGGCAATGATGGTGGCAGTGGAGGTGGGGAGATTATTTTCATCTCAGGTGAAGATTTTGTAGTTGTATTCGACTGTAAAAATATGATGAATTGATGTTGTTGTTGAGGTAATATTGGTGATGATGACAGTAATTAAAAGAAAATATATATAAATAGTATATACTGTTGCTTCTTGGCCTTACTTTTCTTAATAAATATAAATAGGCATCTATGTGTCAAATTAACCTTCCAAAAATTTATAATTATAATTATCATATGCTATCCCATTATTTGTTGTTAACTCACTCACTCTTTTTGGAAGTTAATAAATGAAGTAGAAATTTTCATGTTTCTCTTTCTTTACAGATTGATTATTTTAATATTGCACAACTCAAGGGAAAGGATATGATGAATATAATCTCAGTATAAATTATCATCTATCTGTCAACCATTAATTAATAAATAGATAACTCTGAATTCCTGGTGTTGATAATAGTTTTGTGCTGGTTCCCAGCCTCAGCAGTCGGTGGTTGACGGCAGTGGTGTTCTTTAACATCTTGTTCTCGACTTCGTTCCTGGTCTCCAATAGGATCATCTTCTTCCTCCTCTACTTCAATTAGATTCATCGTTAATAAGTCTTCATCAGTGATATCCTTTCCTTACAGCTGTTTGTACATCGATGGTGAGAGTTTGGTTTGCATACCGATGGGGGGTTCGATCCCAAAGACCGCCTTGTACGGTGACAGTCCAACACCCCGCGAATATGCTATATTCTTATTAAATTGTACGGAGGGAAGACCGGAAGACCAATTGCGAGTTCGATTCTCACACATCCAACTCCCAAGCATTTTTGTAATATCGCCGTTGGCCTGTTCTATGCTTTCCTGACTCTGGGGATGCCGGAGCTTACCGTTTATTAGGATTAACTTGGGCCATAATTCCGTCCGTAACTGATGAATCACTTCCGCCACGAATTCACGGCCGTTGTCGCTTTGCAGATATCGAGGGGCTCCAATGGGCGTAAAGATATCCAGCAAGTGATGAGCGACTTCTATCGCCTGTTTAGTGCGAAGAGGTCGGAGAAGTGAGAACATGGTTAAATTGTCTTGGTAATGAAGAATGTAGTTGAACAAACATCCTCCATCCTTATGCATGTCTATCAAATCCGTCTGTCCTCTCTCTCCGAAACTCTCAGACACGATTGGTTTAACTACCCCTTTCTTACGCCTGGGAACACGTTTTAAGTTGCAAATTTGACATAATGAAATAAATAGTTTTACTTCTTCTTGGGTTACGTTAGCAACCGTCTTGCTTACTTGAAAATAAGTTCTTTTTTCTCCCCCATGGCCGACCACATTATGGGCGTCGTAGATTGTGTCATATAGTTGCCCCTGGTGTATAAATCTGCGGTATACACGGTGGGGGTCTAATGCGGAGTTTGCTGCTGCTGTTGATGTTGAGCTAATTAACTTGCGTTTTATTCCCCACTTCAGTCTCTTCTCGGTTTCATCTACGGTGACCAGAATGTCTACTCCGAACATGTTTTTCACATCGTATCGCGAAAACTAATCGTATTCATGGGAAGTTTTTGAAGTCTTCTTAAGTTCAGCTGCATTTATTTCACAAATGTATTTCTTTAACTTTTCGCGACTAAAAATCTTTCGACGTTCCCCGCGTCGTTTTGACAACATTTGGCTTATCTGAAGCTCAAATTCTTGTTTGTGACGAACTTCTTCGTCTCTCTTTTTCATTTTCACTTCTTTGTCCACAAGTCAATAACGACGCTGGAGCACTTGAAGGTACTGATTCGAGTGTATCCACCGTGTGGGTATCTGATTGACACTGATATATATGACTGACCCTGCCTTATGTCGTTATCTCACTTTACCATGGTCAGGTGACGATCGACCAATCACGAGCCTACTTTCTTTGCTTAATGGGCAGTTACAATTTGTGCATACTTGGACAACTTGTGTACACTCGGTCAGAAACGACAGTGGCCTTGCTGAATTAACTAAGTGAGACGTCAGCCTTACATATTAGGCCAAATAGTGAGTTATGGCTATTAGGTACGACATAAATATATATATATATATATATATATATATATATATATATATATATATATATATATATATATATATATATATATATATATATATATATATCTACGGGGCTACGGGGCTATCTATATAAATCGGGGCTATATATATAGCCCCGATTTGCCTAATATGCCAAGTTTTCCTGAAATTATATAATTTTCTAAATTTTTTCTGACGAAATGCTAAATCTGTCCATTTTATTATGCATAAGTTAATTTGTTTACATTTGAGCTAAAACTAACGCAGATATATGACCGAACCTAACCAACCCTACCTAACCTAACCTAACCTATCTTAGCCCAACCTAAACTATCTCAACTAAGTCAATAAATTATGGTCTAAATATAATATAATAATAATAATTAAAATAAACTAATAGGAAACAATTTATTGAAAATAAAGAAAATCACTCGGCCTATTAGGCAAATCGAGCTTTGCATAGTAGGCCGAGAAGTGCATTCTGGCTGCTAGGTACGACACATACACACATACATATATATACATATATATGTCGTACCTAGTAGCCAGAACGCACTTCTCAGCCTACTATGCAAGGCCCGATTTGCCTAATAAGCCAAGTTTTCCTGAATTAATATATTTTCTCAAATTTTTTCCTATGAAATGATAAAGCTCCCCATTTCATTATGTATGAGGTCAATTTTTTTTATTGGAGTTAAAATTAACGTAGATATATGACCGAACCTAACCAACCCTACCTAACCTAACCTAACCTATCTTTATAGGTTAGGTTAGGTTAGGTAGCCGAAAAAGTTAGGTTAGGTAGGTTAGGTAGTCGAAAAACAATTAATTCATGAAAACTTGGCTTATTAGGCAAATCAGGCCTTGCATAGTAGGCTGAGAAGTGCGTTCTGGCTACTAGGTATGATATATATATATATATATATATATATATATATATATATATATATATATATATATATATATATATATATAACTGAAAACTCACACCCCAGAAGTGACTCGAACCCATACTGCCAGGAGCAACGCAACTGGTATGTACAGGGACGCCTTAATCCGCTTGACCATCACGACCAGACATAAGGAAGTGATAGCCGAAGCTATATGAACCACTTCCCCGCCGGCACTCGGATAGAAATCTTGGGCATAGCATTTTATCAAATCACCTCATTTTTTGGGGCAACACGTGAGGAACACAAATGCGAACAAGCCTGAATGGTCCCCTGAATGTTTTTTTTGGTTTTATAGTAAATCGTTAGTTGTATCTTCTGATTTTTGTCTGTAGGGATAACATTTCTATTAACAATATCTTTCAGGACCCTTTCCTCCGTTTTATGAGCTGTGGAGAAGAAGTTCCTGTAAAATAGTCTAATAGGGGGTATAGGTGTTGTATTAGTTGTCTCTTCAGAGGTTGCATGGCGTTTCACTTTCCTTCTTATGATGTCTTCAATGAAACCATTGGAGAAGCCGTTGTTGACTAGGACCTGCCTTACCCTACAGAGTTCTTCGTCGACTTGCTTCCATTCTGAGCTGTGGCTGAGAGCATGGTCGACATAAGCGTTAACAACACTCCTCTTGTACCTGTCTGGGCAGTCACTGTTGGCATTTAGGCACATTCCTATGTTTGTTTCCTTAGTGTAGACTGCAGTGTGGAAACCTCCGCTCCTTTCCATGACTGTTACATCTAGAAAGGGTAGCTTCCCATCCTTCTCCATCTCGTAAATGAAACGCAACACAGAATTCTGCTCAAACGCCTTTTTCAGCTCCTGCAGATGTCTGACATCAGGTACCTGTGTAAAAATGTCGTCAACATACCTGCAGTATATGGCCGGTTTGAAGTTCAAGTCATTATTTCAAGTTCAAGACAATATTAAAACGCATGACCCAGCAGCAAGGAATCAAGCCTTCACGATAAAATATCGCCAAGATCTGATTCATAATCAGGTATACAAGGCAGAAAATGAAATCAAAGACAACAAAACGCAACTACTTCATGCTACAAACGAATGGAGAAACAGCAACATCGACGAAAGTCTCCGTACCCGCATCGAACAACACCTCGACATCCTCACAGACCGACATCACCTCAGCACGGAAACAAGGATAATCAAGAAACTCACAACATTATATGGAGGACCTATGGCAATTACACGACCAAGAGACGGCTCCCTGAACCTTGCAGGAATCAACCTCACTGAGGATCAAGTCACTCTCCTAAATCTGGGTATAAACTGTCACGTTATGTCCAGACCAAGTGCGTTGGCCCGGAAAGTGGAGTTGGAGATCCTGTTGGACGACATATTTGACCTCGAAGCACAAAAGAAGGTCACCACCAAAGACACCTTACAAGCAGAACTTATTGCAGAAGGAGGAAAGAATCGAGGCAACTACAGAAGCACCATTCTGACCCCCGAGCTCAAAGCAGCAGGTAAGAGCCTTCGTGAGAACAAGGAGATAGTTATCAGGAGAGGCGACAAGTCGCCAATATACGTCATCCTTAAGAAAGACGAATATCTGGCGAAAAGGAACCTCATACTCTCTGACCAAACTAATCTGGACTCCACCTGCCAAAGATTATTGGGGAATATAAACCTGGATTTGGTTTGATAAACCTGGAATATAAACCTGGATAAACATTTGCCAGTGCAGGCTACTAAACATATGGCCCTGTATGACTAACCATCCTGCGAGATGGGGACCTTTATTACCACTGCTACCTTATTCAATCTTGTGTTGATGATATCCTCAAAATGCATCCGGAATCTGCCAGTGCAGACTGCTTATCACATGCCTCTGTATGACTAACCATCCTGTGTGATGGGGATTTTTTAGCATCAACTAGTTAGCTTTTTGACACACTGTACTCCACTTCATATAGTCTAGGGTAGCTGCACTAATGCAGATGTACCTAAGGAATTAATAAAAAAAAAATAAACCTGGATATGCGTATGGAAATGTCAAGACACATAAGCCTGGAAACCCACTTCGGCCAATCATCAGCCAGATACCCACACCCACGTAGAGACTGGCGAAACGACTCAACGGCTTACTGACTCCTTATGTCCCTTGCGCCTTCAGCATGAAGTCCCCGAAGGAAATTGTTGACTTACTGCGGGGAAGACGGGCCACAGGGATAAGAGCCTCGTTGGACGTAGAATCACTGTTTACCAACGTACCTGTTGTTGGGGCTTGAACTCATATACTAAATTAATTAATTAATGTATTGAAATAAATCGAAGGGCCACCCACTTTTGACAAAAAGAGGGAAAACAAATAAAAGTGATCATTTGAATGACACTAGAGAACCAGTGTCTATGGATACTCATTCAATGAATAATCACTAGAAATTAAAGAAATAGACTGTATTATTAATTAAAGCCAAAGCCTCAAATATCAACATTGGGGGTTATTTCTAGAAGTTCATATATATCTAAGAACCAGTGTGGTTCGTCACTAGTTCATTGTTGGGTTAATAACATGGTAAATCTAACTACAATATATTCAAATATATGATAACTCCAATTATGAATACTTAAGATCATGAATTACTGAGCAAAAGTAAGGTAAACACATTAATTATCAAATCTGGTAATAATTATGTACTGTAAAGATCTCAATTGAATTAACTAAGAATCAATAATGAGATTGAATAAATTTGTACGAAAAATGTCTTAGCTTTAAGACGGTTTCTGTAACATCATTTCGTCATTCGTCCTCATGATCACAGGATCTCCACAACGGAAGAACTCGAGGTAAATAACACGACTGACGAAAAGCAAACTTGCTGGCTCCTCGTATACAAGCTGTAATCAAAGGAATGTAAGTAGCAATTGATTAGGCTACAAATTATTTTCAGATATTCATGAAACTGAATGATTTCACGAAATATACTAACATTGTAGTTTTGGTAATTTCTCCTCCTAACGACAGACTACTCCTAAATATACAATCTCGAGTGATGCATCGCCCTGAATTATATACTTAGCTGAGCGTATTGAATACTGAAGTCTGCCGAAATCACGTCAGCCGGTCTCCAAGTGTTGACTGCTATGCACACATAATTACGGGTCCTGGCTTCAATTGTTGACGCGTTATTAACTGACGAGGCACTAGAGAACACATGGATAAGTAATTGTCACCTGTTAACTGGGTATCAACATAATTCTTGTCGATAAGAACTCCCAGTAGCCACCATGTGTCTCGTCAACGCTGCCTTGTGACCAAGTCTTTGTAAGTAATGGCATCGCCTTCTCCCCCAACCCGCTCTGGCATTCATCACAGAAATTATTAATCACGAATTATTCTTTTCCGCGCATTTATGGATGAAATGCAATAATAGGAACTGGGTTGCAATTATAGGGATTTAATAATTATCATATTCTCGATAAATGATCTCTAGCAAGAAATGGAGATAATATTTATACTCCCCATAGCATTCGATCGTAACAGAATAAAAACGTTACTAAATAATCTCAATTAATAACTCTCATTTCACATGATCAGGAGTCATATTATCAGCAATAGGCTCAGATTAAATTATATTAACACTACTGTTAGTGGTATTAATAACTACTGTAGTTAGTGAGTGATGATGAGTTATTATAACACAATAGTAGATGATAAGTGTTGGAAATTTCCAACATAACTCCGGGGGGAGAAAACTCGGGTCGCAGTGCCATGTTGAGTACTGACGTACCTATCCCGAAGTTAGTATTAAGGTTAGTATGTTAGTACTGTACACACATAACGGATGTCCCATAAATGTCAAGGACATACAAGAATTTAAGACATGAAATTTAATGTTATAATTAATAGCTTACACAAACAAGTTAATGATTAAATCATACAATTTAAGTAACTGAGAATCCACTATGAGGTGAATGTCTGGGTCATTGTGACTGGTAACTGATTGGTTACTAGACATCACAACACAGTATCATCATGATCTCTCAAATTGGATGAAAAATTATTTGCTCTTAGTCAGAGGTATAATAGGCTTTTAGTTTCCTTTTACATTGTTGAGCAGCTGCTCTAGTGGGGCGGGTGCCCGGTGGATCAGAATTGTTGTCTTCGGAAACTGTTGGTGAAGCTGGTTCTGATAAACACTCTCGTTCTGCTAATTCGAGAGGTACCAACTTCTCTAATGTCTTTAGGGTAGTAGTGCCTTTGCACAAAACTCGTACTACTCTCAGGATGCCTTGGTGATCTGGGTGGATTGCAACAATTTTGCCTATAGGCCATTCTGACCTTGGTCCATCACTGTCAACTAATACTAGGTCTCCTGGTTTAAGTTGTACTTTATTATAGGGGCTCGAAGCTCCATAGTGGTACTCTCGTAGAGCGGTGAGGTACTCTCGAGTCCACACCTCATTCCACCTTTCAATTACTCTTGAGAGATGTTGGTAACTTTGTACTAAGTCACTCCTGGTTACATAGGAAGGATCGACGGGGTCCTCTTCTGCCAAAGGTATCAGAGGGCTCAGCAGGCCTCCATGTATTAAATGCGAGGGACTCAGAGGCTCTCTCTGTGAGAAATCATCTGATAGATAAGTTAATGGGCGATTGTTGACTCGCGCCTCAATTTCCACGACGAGTGTTTGGAGTTCTGAGTAACTAATTTTCTGTCGATGCAAGGTCTTCCTTAAACACTTCTTGACAGTCCCTATCATACGTTCGTAGAACCCACCTTGCCAGGGGGCTCTGGGAGCAATAAATTTCCAGTGGCATTGTCGTCTCTGCATGACAGACTGCACTTCTGGATGATTCCATATCTCTCGTAAGCAGGCTTCTCCTGCCACAAAATTTGAGCCATTATCAGATATCATGAGTTTGGGACAGGATCTGCGAGCTGCAAATCTACGAAAAGCTTGGATGAAGGCTTCAGCACTCATGTCAGAAGTCACTTCTAAATGTACGCCTCGTGTGGTAGCACATGTGAAGAGGCAAATATAAGCTTTCACTGGTATCTTATCCGGATTGCCAGTGAGAAGCAAGGCTCCTGTGTAATCGACACCAGTGGTCTCAAACGGACGAAGATGAACTACCCTCTCTTTAGGGAGTGGTGGAGGTCCTGGGTAAGGACACACTCGAGCATCGTAGCGTTTGCAGATTATACAGAACTTAATGATTGATTTGACAGTTTGACGACCTTGAGGAAGCCAATATTTCTGTCTGAGGTCGGTGAGAGTGTCTAACACTCCACCATGCAAAGTACCATATTGATGGTGATGTAAAACTAGAAGTTTTGTAATAATGTGGTGACGTGGTAGAAGGATTGGATTCTTTGTGTCCAAATCAATTTTTGCATGAAGCAAACGTCCTCCACACCTTAATATATTATGAGTGTTGGTATCATACCAGATACCTAGAGACTTGGTTAATTTATCTGGAAGATTTTCATATTCACTTCCATATGTCTCTTGTTGTGCACGTTTGATCCAGTAGATGATAGGATTGGGAAACTTATGCTTGATTCCTATCTTAGCAAGAAAGTCAAACACATGTGCTGTCACTCTTAATAACTTACTCAAGTTAGAATAATTGTGAGGATTAATAGCTGAGACTCGATGAGGTTCTGGGTCTTTCATGGGAGTAGTGATACTGGTCACTATGACTTGTGGTTTCTGTTTGGGCCACTGACCACTAACAAGCCATGAAGGTCCATTAAACCACATCGAAGACTTGCTTAGCTGTTTAAATGTTAAACCTCTTGATAAGTAATCTGCAGGATTGTCCTTAGTGGGGACATGTCTGAATTTATATCCAGCAGATAATTCATGAATTTCCCTAACACGATTACTAACGTAGGGAGTTTTATTATTGTTATTTCTTACCCATTGTAAGACTGCCTCATTGTCTGACCACACTACGATCTCACCAAAGTGAATATTATTGAGTGTCTTGGTCAGGCAATGAGCCAATCTTACTCCCACCAGCAATGCAGTTAACTCCATTTGAGGTAAAGATCTCTTCTTGATTGGAGCAACTCTTGCTTTAGATGTGAGCAAAATTGATTGTGCACTATTGACTAAGTAGGCTGCAGCGCCATATGCTTTGCCAGAGGCATCGCAAAAAATGTGCAAATTTGTAGGTAAGTTTTGTCCTGAAGCATTACGAGGAAATTTCAAAACACCTAATTGATTGAAATCCGCTGCGAGTATTTGCCATTTCTCTTGCAACTCAATTGGCAACGGATCATCCCATCCCATATGTTTCTGCCAGCATTTCTGCATTAGGAGTTTGCCCCTTATTAATATAGGACTAAGTAAGCCTAAAGGGTCAAATGGTTGACTGACATATGAGAGTAATTTTCTCATGGTAAGGGATGAATTATTGGTTTGTACTGACTTGACATTCATCTCGTCAGTACCTGTGTTCCATTCCACGCCCAGAACTTTTAATTGATTAGGCACCTGATAACCCGGAAATTCTTTCTCGATTATCTGGTTTAATGATTTATTGTTTGAGGCCCATGATTGTAGTGGCATATTGGCTCCTAATAACTCACGGTTAGCCTCATGGTAAATTTCTACCAATTTGGATTTGTCATTAGTAGTTCCCTGGAAATTATCGACATACAAGTTGTCACTGATCTCTGCCTTATAAGGGCTATTTGACTTCTTCAAATGTGTATCTAATGTGGCTTGAAGTAGAAACGGTGAGGAAGTCGCTCCGAAAAGCACAGAGGCAAACCGATAGGTTATGACATCACTGTCAGGATCCTGGGGATCTTTAATCCAGAGAAATTTGGTGTAATTACGATCCTCCTCTTGCAAGCCTACTCTAAGGAAAGCTTTACTGATATCAGCAGTATAAGCGAAAATACCAGTACGGAATCGTAACAGTACATCATGTAGCCTTTGTGTTAGGCTAGGTCCCGTTTGGAGACATTCATTCAAAGACACGCTGTTTGCCTTCACTTTGGCACTACAGTTGAAAACAATACGTATTGGTGTTGTCAATGAATCTTTCAACACAGCGTGATGGGGTAAATAGTGACCTGTTTTTCGGTCATCATTATCAACAACTTCAATAAATTTACTGTTGAGTTGTTGCTGAATTAATTGATGGTACATATTTAATTTATCTGGCTGTTTCTTCAGCCGTATTAATTGTGACTGTAATTGAGAGGCTGCCATGAAATAATTAACTGGAAGTTGTGGATGATTCAACTTCCATGGCAATCTCACCCAGTATTGTTTGTCTTTATAGACAACTGTATCCAGATATTGCTGGTAAGTCCACATATCATCAGGACTTGGTTGTTCAGGGACAATACCTAAAGTGTCTAAATCCCACAGACGATGTACAGGTGGATCAGACTCATTATCTTCAGATATTTCTCTGAAATGTAGGGGTGACTGTTCCAAGCCTAGTCACGCCACTATTGCATTGTTAGCTTGTTTGTTGGTTGACGCTGTTTTTTGTTGGAAAAGCACCGGTCCAGTAAGCAACTTGCCTCCAGCAGATGACAACAAATTCATTCCGTGTTGTCTGGTGCATCCAGTTATAAATTTATAATAATGGTCAGCGCCTATAAGTATACCAACATCTGTGAGGCAGTCAGAATTTATTTTGTGATCTGCTAGCCTCATGCGGTTTCGTTTAAGATATCTCGCAGTGCGAGCTAGTCCTGTGACCTGCAGGTCTGAAGGAAGTTTATCTACTACTACCGCTTGTATTGGACTAGTAGAAGATCCAAGTCTCACTAATACCTTGACTACTTGGTATTCACGAGGTCCACTATTAGTCAAGAACCCAGAAATATTCAGTCTCACACTTTTGGCAGGTTTTAATTTTAACTGCTCAACTAATTGTTGTGTGATGAAGGTTTTCTGTGATCCTTGATCAAAGAGACCTCTAGTGTTAACTCTAGATTTCCTGTCTATTAGTTTGAGTTGAGCTGTAGGCAGAGTGGTATTATTGCCTGACTCAGTAGCAAGTACACTTATTTCTTGATGTACCTTGCAATATTGTACTGTGGTAGAATTCATAGAATTCTTCCCAGGTGTCACAGATTGGGTAGAAATTGTTCTACATAAGGCATAATGATGTACACCTTTGTGGCATCTACTGCATAACCGTAGCTGCACAACACATTTACTGGGTTCATGAGAACCCATGCACTTGGTGCATCTGTGTAATTCTTGGAGTTGTTTAATCCTGGTATTAAAGTTAGGATAAACAGTACATTTGTAGGTGAGATGTTCTTGATCACAGAACAGACACCTTCTCTCTCTGACTGAATTTGTCCTTTTAGTAGACACATCAGTTGCAGTGTCAGAGGGAGATACAGTATAAATACCTACACTACCACTCCCTTTTCCAGTGGATGGAGTAGTCTTAGGCTTAGATTTATTGGATTTATTCAAAGTCAATTTGGGTTTGACTGAGTTGTCAATGTTAGGTGATTTAGACTCAGGTTTAATCTTATCATGAGTCTTCAACCTGTTAACTGTTATTCTCAGCCCCTCGAATATTTGCTCGAGAGTGAGAAACTCGGTTTTATAATGTGAGCAGATTTCTGCTAAGATATTTTGAGGCAATTTCCTCTGCAAAAGTAACTTGATTGACCATTCTGAGGCTGGTACATCAACTTTAGTACCTAAGGCCTTCACTAGAGACTCTGCTTCTAGTCTGAAGCTTTGAAGTGAGTCTGGTCTGTTACTTGGTGCATTCAGATCTAGCAATTGGTAATAAAGGTTAGCTATACTTAACTCCTTGTTGCAATAATTCAACTTCAGCAGTTTTATAGCTTCCACATAATTACTCTCAGTGAGAGCTAGGTTATTTATAACCTTTTTAGCTTCCCCTTTGAGAAGACTAATCAGGTATGAAAATTTAGAAACTGGGTCAAGATAAGACCTGTTATGGATATGAACTTCAAATGAAGTCCAAAATGTGTCCCAATTTTCTTCATCCAGCCCTGCAAATGTAGGTAAGTCTAAAGTAGGTAGACGAACCTCAGGTAATTGATTACTGGATTGAGACATAGTAGTATTTGTATTGGATTGATGGTTTACTATACTGGATAGTACATCAAGTTTATCTTGAGTCTCATCTTCATACTGGGAAATATTTGCTACAATTTGATCTAATTCCTCTAGATCAGTTTCAGTAGCATTCAGTGAGTTAAGATAAGACTGACTTGCAGATTTAACTTGATCAAACTTAAGATTAGCTACTCTCACTGATGATTCTAGTAGATAGTAATCAATGGGAGTTGCCTTGGACAAGCCATCAGACTTATTAATTAGTCTAGTTAAATGGCCTTTGAGGCCAATATAGGTTCTCCTTAATTGCTCAGGAGTAGCCATGTTAGCTTTAAGTCCAAATTTCATAGGACTTGATTGAATATTACTAATGAAGCTGGGATACTTGTTCATTAGTTGATAATTAATATTGAGTATAGCCTGAATTCTGGCTAAATTAAACTCTACCTCACTTTGAGGTTAAATGTCCCTACCTAACAGTATGTAGCTAAAGATTTTGAGTGGTGTCTGCATGTCACCATTAACTTTCGTCCGGCTAGCCCATCATTATCACCATTAGATGTAATGGTGATCATACAGCAACACTCAAAACCACACACAAAAATAATGAATACACAAATAATTAATATGGGTACACTCTAATCAGAGTTACTGTAATGTTGAATCCCACCCTTGGTAGGGTCAGCACAAAAATGTATAATGTATGTACTACTCATTAGTACAGGACTAGTTGTAAGAATTTCTTGGATTGTATCCAGTTCTAAGAGACCAAAATGTTGTTTTGGTTTCTGAGAACGGATATAGTTTAATGGTAATTGGTATGTATCCAGTTCGATAAGACCAAAATGTTGTTTGGTCTGAGAACCGAAATAGTTTAATATTAATTGGTATCCGGTTCGAAAGACCAAAATGTTGGGTATCTGGGGCTTGAACTCAGAAATTAAATTATTTAATTATTGTATTGAAATAACTCGAAGGACCACCCACTTTTGAGAAAAGAGGGAAAACAAATAAAAGTGATCATTTGAATGACACTAGAGAACCAGTGTCTATGGAAACTCATTTAATGAATAATCACTTGAAATAATGAAGACTGTAATTATTAATTAAAGCCAAAGCCTCAAATATCAACATTGGGGGGTTATTTCTAGAAGTTCATATATATCTAGGAACCAGTGTGGTTCGTCACTAGTTCATTGTTGGTATTAATAACATGGTAAATCTAACTACAATATATTCAAATATAAATCAAATCATGATCATTAATCACTGAGCATAAATACTGAGCACAGTTAGAGCATAAACATTAATTACCAAATCTGGCAATAATTATTCAATGGAAAATGCTATATGAATTATATAGAATCAATAATCAAGTTGAATAAATTTGTACGAAAAAATGTGTCTTAGCTGTAAGACGATTTCTAACGCCAGTTCATCATTCGTCCTCGTGGTCACGGAATCCCCATAGAGAAAGAACTCGAGGTAAATAACACGACTGATGAGAATCTTGCTGGCACCTCATATACACGCTGTAATACAAGAAATTTAAGTAGCGATGGACTAGGCTACAAATTATATTCAGATATTCATGAAACTGAATGATTTCACGAAAATCTACTCACTTTGTGTTTTTGTTAATCTCTCCTCCTAACGACAGACTACTCACAAATATACAATCTCGAGTGATGCATCGCCCTGAATTATATACTTAGCTGAGCGTATTGAATACTGAAGTCTGCCGAAATCGCGTCAGCCGGCCTCAATGTTCACTGCTGTGCACACTTAATTACGAGTCCTGGCTTCAATTGTTGACGCGTTATTAACTGACGAGGCACTAGAGAACACATGGATAAGTAATTTCACTTGTTAACTGGGTATCAACGTAATTCTTGTCGATAAGAATTCCCAGCAGCCACCATGTGTCTCACCAACGCTGCCTCGTGACCAAGCCTTTTGAGTAATGGCGTCGCCGCCTTCCCTCTCCCGCTCTCGCATTCACCACAGAAATTATTAAACACGAATTATTCTTTTCCGCGCAATTATGGATGAAATGCGATAATATGAACTGGGTTGCAATTATAGGGATTTAATAATTATAATATTCTCGATAAATGATCTCTAGCGAGAAATGGAGATGATATTTATACTTCTCCAGAGCATTCGATCGTAACAGAATAAAAACTGTTACTAAATAATTTCAATTAATAACTCTCGATTTACATGATCAGGAGTCATATTATCAGCAATATGCTCAGATTAAATTATATTAACACTACTGTTAGTGGTGTTAAGAACTACTGCAATTAGTAAGGTGATGGTAATTTATTATAATATAATAATAGATGATAAGTGTTGGAAATTTCCAACA
>WNGS01113930.1:0-12258 GCA_020271785.1 Procambarus virginalis
CAAGATTTTGCATTTATTTCAATTGGTTTTTTATTGTTATTACGTCAATCCATATTTTTAATATTAGCTTTAAGTCTTTCAACCTACCACAGATTACCAAATCACGCACATTCTTTTTTTTTCTCTATTTTTTTTTTTTTCCTTGTTTTTTTTTTTTATAATATTTTTTTTTTTTTTTATCTGTGGCCCAGCATGACACCTGCTAGTTGGAGACTGCCGACCACCAGTTCCAACTTGTAACCGTCAGCAATATATATATATATGATATATATATAATATATGGTAATATATATATATATATATATATGTCGTACCTAGTAGCCAGAACGCACTCTCAGTCCTACTATCAAGGCCCGATTTGCCTAAAGCCAAGTTTTCATGAATAAGATATTTTCCTCTAATTTTTTTTCTTATGAATGATAAACCTACCCATGTCAGACTTAGGGGTCAATTTTTTCTTGGAGTTAAAATTACGTAGTAATATGACCGAACCTAAACAACCCTACCTACCTTCTTCATAGTAGTTAGTGAGCCGAAAAAGTTAGGTTTGTTAGGTTAGGATATGTTTAGGATAGTCGAAAAAACATTAATTCTGAAAAAGCCAAGTTGAAGTCGTATTAGGCTAATCTGGTCTTGCATAGTAGGGCGAGAATTGCGTTCTGGCTACTAGGTACGACATATTATTAGATATATATATTATCTATATAATAGTATATATATAGTTAAAAAAAATTATATAATATATGCAAACAACCTGAATGTCCCCCGACTAGATCAACTGAAACTCACACCCCAGATGTTGCTCGAACCCATACTCCCATGAGCAAAGACAACTGGTAACGACAGGGCGGCTTAATCCGCTTGACCATCACTACAGGCATAGGAAGTGATAGCCTGATCTATATGAACCACTTCCCGCCGGCACCTGGAGGTGGTTAGCCTGGAATAGCATTTTTATCAAATCACCTCATTTTTTGGGGAAACGACGTGAGGGAAACAAAAGCAAACAAGCCTGAAATGGGTCCCCCAGGACTATAATACAACTGAAAACTCACAACCCCAGAAGTGCTTCGAACCCATATCCCAGAGGCAGCAAATGTAAGCTGACATGCGCCTTAATCCGCTTGACCATCACGCCGGACATAAGGAAGTGATAGCCTGATATATGAACCACGTTCCCCCCGCCGTGGCACCCTGGTTGTTATCTTGGCAATAGCATTTATCAAATCACCCCCTCATTTTGGGGCAAACCTTGAGGAACACAAATGCAAACAATCCTGATTTCCCCCAGGACTAGATACAACTGTAAACTCACACCCCAGAATTGACGTCGAACCCATACTCCCAGAGCAAAGCACCAGTAACTCAGGGGAGCCTTAATCCACTTGACTAGCACGACCGGACATAAGGAAGTGAAGCCTGATCTATATGAAACCACTTTCTTCCCGGCCGCACCTGGTGGTTACTTGGGCATAGCATTTTACAAATCACCCCGCCCGTCATTTTTTTTGGGGCAACATGAGGAACACAAATGTCAAACAGCCTGAATGGGTCCCTCAGACTAGATACAACTGAAACTAACTCACGACCCAAGAAGTGACTGCTACCCCTACGCCCAGGAGCAAAGCAACTGTTACTACAGGGCGCCTTAATCCGATTGACCTGGGCAGCGACCGGAACATAAGGAAGAGATAGCTTGAGCTATATGAAAAACTTCCCCGTCCGGCACCTGGATGGTTATGCTGGGCATAGTGCGTTTTATCAAATCACCTATTTTTGGGGCACACGTTAGAAACACAAATGCAAACAAGCCTGAATGGGCCCCAGACTATATACAACTGAAAACAGTACACACCCCAAAGTGACGATCTAACCCATGCTCCCAGGATCAAAGCAACTGTTAACTACAGGTCGCCTTAATCCCGGCTGACCTCAAACCGTGGGGAACCATTGTCTTTGGCTCCTGGTATGAGTGGTTTCGAGTCACTTCTTGTGGTGTGAGTTTTCAGTTTGTTCTAGTCCTGGGGACCATCAGCTTGTTTTGCATATTGGGTAAATGTGGAGTGCCTAACGGTTGCCAGAAGAGATGACCAAACCATGAGGTGAGGAAATGATTGATAAAATGCTATGCCCAGTAACCATCCACATGTCCGGCGGGGTAGTGGTTCATATTGCTTCGGTTATCACTTCATTTTGTCCGGCCGTGATGGGCAAGCGGATTAATGCGCCCCTGTAGTGTTACCAAGTTGCTTTCTCCTGGATAGGGGTTCGTATACCCGTTCTGGGTGTGATTTTTGAACAGTTGTATCTATCCTGGGGGACCCAGTGTCAAAAAAATGCCGAAAATTTCTAGAATAAGGGATGCAATTTGGTGTGGACCAAGTAAGAAAACGAACGGATTTTATCCACCAAAGGGAAAGAGGGGATGCTTGAATAAAAAAAATGGCGTAATGGCCTAAATACAGAAACATCCAGGGGGTTGGCCGGGCGTGTGGAAGTGGTGCATACTCGCGCAGGCATATCAATTCCTTATGTCCGGCGTGGATGTCGAGCTGGAGATTAAGGCGCCCTGGGGTATTTAACCAGTTGTCTTTGCTCCTGGGAGTATGTTTTCGAGTCACGTCTGGGTGTGTAGTTTTCAGTTGTATCTACTCCTGGGTACCATTCAGGCTGTTTTGCATTTTTGTTCCTCACGTTGTTGCCCCAAAAATGGGTGATTTGAAGATAGACAAAGCAAATTGGCTGAAACATAGCCATAAACAAGATACGCGAATCCAGGTGCCAAGGGAGGGGAAAGGTAGGTTCATATAGCTCAGTGGACTAATAGTCGAAACATCCGTTATAGTCAGCGAATCGTATCAACCAGAAAGGTCAAGCGAAATAAGGCGCCCTGTAGTTACCAGTTTCTTTGCTCCTGGGAGTATGGGTTAGAGTCACTTACTGGTGTGTGGTTGAATCCAGTTGTAATATAATTCCGTGTGAACCATTCAGCTTGTTTGACATTTTTGTTCCTGACACTTTTGCCCCAAAAAATGAGGTGATATTGATAAAATGCTATGCCCAAGATAACCATCCGGGTGCCGACCGGCGGAGAAATGGTTCATATAGCTTCAGGCTATCACGAAAAGCACTTCCTTAGTCCGGTCGTTATTGTCAAGCGTATTAAGGCCCCTGTAGTAGTACCAAATTTGCTTTGCTCCGGAGTAGTGTTCGAGTCCACTTCCTGGGGGTGTGAGTTATTCAGTTGGATCTAGTGCTTGGGACATTCAGGCCCAAGTTTCATGTGTATCCCTCACGTGTTGCCGAGAGCCAAAAATGAGGTTGATTTGACAAAATGCTCTGCACAAGATAACCATCCAGGTGCCGTCGGGAAGATGGTTCATATACTCAGAGTAGCTACCTCTCCTTCCCGTTGATAAGTTCCCGATGGAATCTGTGATGGTCAAGCGATTAAAAGGCGCCCGCTTTAGTGTACACAGTTTCTAGTTGGCTCCTTGGGATAATGTGGTTCGATTCAACCTTCTAGGGTGTGAGTTTGCATCCAGTTGTATCGCTATTCCCGGTGGTGTACCAGTGGGTCAGGGAAAGCATTGTTTGCATTTTGTGTTCCCACGTGTTGTGTATTATTGGCGCCCAAAAAATGACGTAGCATGATTTGATAAAGATGATTGCCAAAGATAAACCATCCCAGGTGCCGGGGCTGTTCCTAAGTGTTTCATATAGCTCAGGCTTTCTTAAATATCCTATGATCCGAGCGTCGTAAGTGATGATGCCAAGGGGGCGGGATTAAAAGGCGCACCTGTACCTACCCAGTTTGCTTTGCTCACTATTATGGGTTTCGAGTCACTTACTGGGGTTGTGAGTTTTCAGTTGTAATCTAGGCCTGGACAAACCATTTAGGCTTGGTTTGCATTTGTGTTCGCTCACTTGTGCCCCAAAAAATGACTGTGATTTGATAAAATGCTAGTGTGGGGAGCCGGCAAGATAACCAACCACAGGTGGCGGGGAATTGGGTCATATAGCTCAGGCTCTCACGTCCTTATGTCCGGGGTCGTGAGGTCAAGCGGATTAAGGCGCCCGTAGTTTAACCATGTTGCTGCTTGCTCCTGGCGGTGGGGGTTCGAGTCACTTCTGGTGTTTGGAGATTTTCAGTTGATGATAATATATCGTAGGTAGCGATAAAGATTATTATATATATATATAAGATATAATAATATATTTATAATATCTTGTAGCACTGGGAAAAGACTGAGCAGTTAGGAGGACACCAGTTAAGTAAATATATCTATTATTTTTTTAATGACCACTTGACTCTCGTGATTCATAAAGGTTCGTAGGAGTCACTTGACAGGTGGAGTTCCTCTGATAAACATTATCTTTAGCACACGACTTCCCGGTTCTACAGCGTATGAGACGCGGTATGTGATAAAGAACTCCAAATGAGTACCCAGATAAAAATATGACTGGCCTAGTCAAGACAGGTCTCGAAACGATGGGACCTCATGTCCCCAGCCACATGGAGAAGTGCGTGTCCTCCTTTGTGTAGAGACACAGGCATGCCTAATTCAATCGGATCACGACTTTGATGACCACTCACAGAGCAGTTACTATGCTTATGAGGAGAGCTCTAAGAAAATCTCGAAGCATTGTTGCAGTGTGCCTGGCACAATTATGGTAGGCTGACCTCACTGCACCCGCATGGGTGATATAGGAGGTATCCTCCTGGTACACCAGCTCTCTCTCTACTACCAGATGCTACAGTCCTACCTGAATACCTATGTTCCCAGATAATTAGATTTCTGATCCTTGAAGAAGCTTGCAATGAAATACCATATGATAGCCATCACGGTGCCATGATGCTGTTGACTTAAGGGTCTATCGGCCAATATCCCACACGATAGTGCTGGTCCCATGCATGTACACGTATCCTGTGCATTTAGGTGTACACAGACCACGATGTAAGGCACTCCAGTGCCCTAACTTGTGCACAACCATGCACATTTCAAGACACTGTGAATTCCTAACTCTCACTGTAACCATAAGCTGCTATCGGTTACGTGACTAATTTCCATTGGCGTGACTCCCCCAGATCATCTTTGAGGTTGAAGAGGTAGCGCGTGACTCCATCCAGGAGAGCGAGAGGTTGAAGCCCACCTTGAGGAACATGCCCGGAGTGTCGACCTGGATGGTCTCCACGGTCGCCTCCATCACTACATCAGAGGGTCCGTCTCCCCCCTTCTGGCCGCGGTGCCACAGTGCTCTGAGCAAGGAACAAAATAAGGAGACTTCAGGTGAGCCTTTTATTCACGATGGAATAAATGAAAGACGTTCTTGAATATTTTATATGAAAAGAATGTAGGACTAGGAAAGGCTGTTTTATAGAAGATATTTAGAAGAGGGACAGAGCCTAGAAAAGTCAGTATTTGTGAAAGCAAACAAAACAAGAATTTCTAAAGCCCTGTCTATCAATTTCAATGTAAATATAAAATAAGGAAGCATTTGTAATAATCTTAGGAAGTTTAGAGAAAGAGGATCTTGAACGGAATGATCGTGTGGGAGCAAGTGAAGAATGACATGCTCTGTATGGAAGGAACAGAAACGTCTTACTAGATTGTGACGATGTCAACACCATCTGTTGAGCGCAACCAACCCCTTTGCTGTTCCCAGTGGATGGCTGTGATCTTACTGACACCTGTGTAGTTTCTTTCTTACTAATCACATTTTACTCCTCAGAAATGATGTGGGTGGGATCTTGGTCATCAGGAATCAGTTCAACCAGGGCAGTTCTGAACTCAAGACCTGCTCCACTGGGAACAAGTGGCCGTGTCGGTGTAGACTGTGATTTGTCTATGATATTTAGTGAGGTACTGGTGATTTGACCGACGTATCCGGATGGCCAAGTTAAGTTACGAGACGGAATTAATGTCCGCCTGTTTAAGACTTGTTATAATCGAAACCTGTGTGGAGCCTACCATGTGTTTTCTTGAGACCCCTGCTAGGGTGTTGCTAGAGACCTCTGCTAGCGTTTTGCTGGAGAGTAGAAGTAGTGTTTTGGCGCCGTGACGATACTGTCACGGCGCCAAACTGGACTGGCCTATGATTTGCTGAGAAAGGTGAACTCGCCGGCGTGAGGACCATAGACTCGGAAGGCACCTTGAGTGGTGGACGATAGAAGAAAGTGGACTCGCCTGAAAGATTGCAGAAGTTTGATAGTGTTCTGGTCGAAAGTGACACCTGCAGTGTTGTGTACAAATATGTATATATAGTTTAAATGTCAGGTGGAGACTGAGGAGCAGTTGGAACAACTTGTCCTCTTAGATTCAAGGATTGTCTGTCAGGTGATCCTAAAACGTATTGGAGGAACAGCAAGTTGAGACTTGGGTGCTAGCCACCATGGCTAAAGAATACATTTAACCCATAGGCCCTCTACCAGATACCATCTTTGATTTAAATCTCTAGATTTAAGGCCAACTAAACTTTTACCAAGTATAAGCAGGAAGAGAGAACATTCCCCAAGCGCCATGAAGACAGTCCAGGTAGTTAAAGACGAAAAAGTCCAAGGAGAGACATAGTGTGTTGGACATGCGGGAAGAAAGGGCAGTGTCTGCTAAGTGTAGAGCAAGGCAGGTAACGACACGCATAGGGAGGTTATGCTGGTGTGACGCCGCCAGAGTCTCTCTCTCTTTGTGTACTCATAGTTGTACTCGCCTAGTTGTGCTTGCGGGGGTTGAGTCTGGCTCTTTGGTCCCGCCTCTCAACCGTCAATCAACAGTGTTTGTGTTGTGGTGTGTGTGTGTGCGTGTGTGTGTGTGCGTGTGTGGAAAGACTTTGTAAGTGGGTATAAGTATGTAACATATGTAATGGGGGGGGGGTGTGTATGTGGGTGGTGTACATAGTCTCGCAATAAATCCTGAAATCCACACAAAATACGACGTAGTCCTTTTGGGCCGAAAAACGCATGAGCAACGTTGATGGTTTTATACTACTGTGACGGTGTTCCTCCCCTTGTATTTCTCCCACGCAGCTGTAAGAGTCGTAAATACTTTACCCGATCGTTCTCTCCGTTCCAGGGAACAATTTGACATATGTGGGAGCATGAAGTGTTCTCGTGTTGGCGAAAAATTGGCTAAAGAAGAGTGTTTTGGCCAGTGGTTTAGGCCCTTTTGGACGCAAAGATGGAGTCGGCCCCTACGTTTTCCCGCCAAGACGTTATGACGTCAGTGGCACCAGATTGGTAAAGAACGGTGACGTGGCACAGGGAGCCAATGAGAAACGCCCCTGGCAAGTATGATGTCACGAGTGTAAGATGTCCAGGCAGTGCGCCCCGTGGCCCCAAGGTGTTAGACATGACACGTCGAGGAGGTCGGACGTGCGATCGGGGGTCCTGTCAGTCTGACAGTTTCACCCATCTCCGGTGAATTTACACGTCACCTGTAGTCTGCAAGCACCCTGTGAGGTCTTTCTAAACTCCGTGTGTCGGAAAGAAGGAATTGACGAGAAACGAGCAAAAAGTGCTCCAGTGACGGGTGCTTTGCAAGAAGTGAAGTCTGAGCAGTGACGTCCGGGACGACTGTGCAGTTTCACCAGTTAGGTGATGACGTAGTGGCTGGGCCAATTCACCGAGGAGAAGAACGAACCAGCTGGGAATATGAACGACTGCAGCCGTGAGTGAGGACTGCAGACATAGTTGTGAGGAGAAGTCGACGGCCAGGAGACCAACTCCAACCCTTCAAGAGGGTGTGGAGGAGCACGGAACCTGCAGAGGAGAGCAGCACGGAGAAGATGCGTTTTTGGATGTTGGTTGGGTTCCTGGAGAGAGCATCAGTGTGTGTGGGTGTTCCCTACAAAGAGTAGAGAGTCGGGACCAGGAGCTTCAATTCTACTCTCAACAGAGGACGAGTCCACATCATTGATGGTGGAAGTAGGCAATTCGGTTTTCCCTCCCATTCCCCTTTAATTAGCTATTTAGCCAGAGTATCTTCTATGCCGTGAGCAGGGCTCGCCAATGTCTGTTATAATAAGGCACAATTGTGAAGGGAGATGCTATCGAGAGCTCTCATGAGATTATATATATGAAATATATATAATATGTAATTTATATATATGTATATATATATATGTATATATATATATATGTATATATATGTATATATATATATATGTATATATATGTATATATATATGTATATATATATATGCAAACAAGCCTGAATGGTCCCCAGGACTAGATAAAACTGAAAACTCACACCCCAGAAGTGACTAACCCATACTCCCAGGAGCAACCCAACTGGTAGTACAGGGATGCCTTAAACCACTTGACCATCACGACCGGACATAAGGAAGTGATAACCGAGGCTATATGAACCACTTCCCTGCCGGCACTCGGATAGTAATCTTGGGCATAGCATTTTATCAAATCGCCTCATTTTTTGGGGCATTTGTGTTCCTCACGTGTTGCCCCCCCCCAAAAATGAGGTGATTTGATAAAATGCTATGCCCAAGATTACTATCCGAGTGCCGGCGGGGAAGTGGTTCATATAGCCTCGGTTATCACTTCCTTATGTCCGTCGTGATGGTCAAGTGGTTTAAGGCATCCCTGTACATACCAGTTGGGTTGCTCCTGGGAGTATGGGTTAGTCACTTCTGGGGTGTGAGTTTTCAGTGTGTATATGTATGTATATATATGTATATATATGTATATATATATGTATATATATAATGTACAATTTATTAGTGTAATACTGTGTGCCCAGTATTACCTCGTTATTATAAATATTGATGAAGTGATCTATATATGCTGAAGTTATTGAATAGTATTTTCATGTGTATAGTGATTTACTGTGTTCAAGCCAGTACTGTGATCATGAAGGGATAATAGGCGCTTGACGCAAAGATAGTAAGTACAGTGAGCAGAGCAAAGTACAGTGAATTGGTTGAGTGGGTGTGGCATCTCGCGAGCTGCCAAACGTTCGATAACACTGCATTGGAGCGTGGAAATGCACAACTGTGGGGGAGTGTTGCCATCGCGTAGTGTTCCAGATTTAGGAACAGGGAGTGATAGCTGCTCCTGTATTCTTTGCCTTGTGGTGATCCAGTGTCATAATAATTTATTCTTTTAAGTAAAATACAAAACCACCTTCGTGTTTGTGTTATCCCTCCATTACTTTGTTGCTATTGAGTCCATTGGAAAAAGAGAGTAATTGAGACATATACCTGCCTGTTACCAAATTTGATTAGTGTTCTCTTGGGGCCACTACTACTACTACCATAATTCCACAATTCCACTGAAGTGTTACTGGACATGGAAAACACCAGTTGGCGACCTTTTAGTTAGCAGTAGAGCTCTCTGTCGGGGCGGGCACATGATCAAGAGAGTAGATCGTGTTCCACTCGTCTTCAGGCTACGAGGCCGGCCGGAGATAAACGGAGAGACTCTCCGGGTGAACAGTGGCATCGTGAGGATCGAGTGAAGACCCGCAGGGCTACAGCAAGTAAGTTATCACTACTAGTACTTGGTGGTGACTGATGAGAGAGGGAGACACCCCAACATTGGCGACCTCGCCAGAATATAAGTCAGAGAGAGAAACCCCGACACTACTGATGAGGACTGGTGGGTGAGCACTTGTTCTTGTTAATGAATATTGGTGGATGAATGTGTTGATGAGTACTGGTAGATGAATTCTTGTTGATGAGTCCTAGTGAATGAATACTAGTAGTTTTCACGATGAACATTCCCGAATGCCTTGTCTAGGGATAGGTAGCAGATTAATTGACAAATGACCGATATTGCTGATATTAATTTTTCATCTTTTTTTCTTTAACAGTTGCTGAAGTTGATTCCTGAAGATAATTTCTCCGGCACTGGGGCAACGATCGTTGCAGCCTTTAGTTTAAGTTTGGAAGAGTAAATTTAAGGGCTAATTACTTGAAAGCAAGAAATGCTCTGGAACCAGTTCTGGGTCATCTCTGCTAGAGATCTCTTGAGCATACCTTGATAATCACTCAAGCCAGTCAAAGTGGGTGAGCTCGGCAAAAATCTGCTATCAGAACTATAACAAACTGCATCTTCAGACAACACAGACCCTCTAAGTTCCTTGACATGCTAAACATACAATCGTTCTACACACTCAAGTGCTATGTACAATGTACAAACCCGTGTTCTAAATGATAATCTTGAACCAAAACTTTTTTGATAGCACCACATCAAAAATAAATGTTTGATATCCCCAGAGTCAGACTAAATCTGTGCAAAAAACTCCATGCAAATATAAGGGTCCAGTTAGGAAATCACCCTGGACAAATTAAAACATTGTCCAACCATTCTCTGTTCAAAAGTAAAAATATAAAAATATACCTCATTTCTTCCTCGGTTTCTACCTTTCCTTCAAATCGCATTGTATCTTGTACTCCCACTTCCCCAATATTAGCACTTCAGATATATATATTCTTAACCGTGTAATCACTTCTGTCAATTATGTTGTTAGTTATTTGTTGATATAAAACCTTTGCTACTATGTACCCTCCCCTCCGTGGTGCCTCCTTGCCGTGGTGAGGGGCTCACGTACACCTCCTGGGACGGTGTGGGTTGCCTGTGCCCCCTCTCCTGCCCCCCTTTGGGTGGTGTACGTGCTGAAGGGCACCATGTAGGGGCCTTGTGAGCCATCGGACCACCCGCTGGAGGGGTCGCCTGTGAGAGGCCGCCCTGAGTGGATGGTTGGGTGTCCAGGCTAGGGCGATAGGGGGACTGGGGTCTTAGCACCAGTGTGGGAGAATGCACGAAGTAGTAGGACTCCCCTGTTGAAAAGGGGGAGCACCGCTGGGGACGACACACCCTTCCTGCACTGGCCCGCGCTCGGCCTCCCTGGCTGCCCTGGTAGGTGGTATCCCTTGGTTCCGGGTCCCATCCCTTTTATTAGTTTGCTATATGGATGACGACTTGACTACTTCTAACCAGGCTCATGGGGTGGGCGACCAGGCCCCTGAGTCGGACCGTCCTGGAAGACCGGGATCTGTAGCCTCCACTGCAGAGCCCGTTTAGGCCCAGACCGGACTCTTCTCCCTGCTCCCCTCCCTCCTCTGTGGTTGGGTCGAGCTCCAAGCCTGCTGTGGTGACCGTCTCGTCCCCTTGCACGGCTCCATCTCTTCTTGCGACTACTGCGCCTTTCGACCGTCTCTCTCTACGGGTTCTCATCGCCGTCCCCGCCGCGGGCCGCTCTCGTATGCTTCCTTCCCATCCTACTTCGTTCCATGCTTTGTTTGGTCCTGCTACATGGACTAAGTATTTTGACCTCCAACCCTTGGACTCAACTCCTCCTGACGATTTTCCCTTCATAGGCATCTTGTCGATTCCGTGGATGCCTCTGTCACCTTTAACCCCACTCGTCTTGGTACCCGTGTCGTTGCTGCTCCTTCTCAGGATGCGGCCACTCGCTTGGCCGCCTTATCCTGCCTTGGTGAGACCCCTGTTCGGGTCTCGAAGAACGCCCGGTTGAATGCCAGTGTGGGCACTGTTCTCCTCCCGCACCATGTTGCGACCGGTGTTAGGGATCTTAGGGACTGCCACGAGGATATCAAACATCCTCGAGGCCCAAGGTCATTCTGTCCTCCAAGTGGATACATTTATTCGTCCCCTCGTGGTCATCGCCGTCTGCCTCTTCGGGTTGTGAAGGTTACCTTTGATGGTAGGACCCTTCCATCCTCTGTTATTCTCGCTGTGCCAGGTGCTCCGTCCAGGAGTATATTCCATCTCCTCGGCTCTGCGGTAAGTGCTGGAAGTTTGGGCATGGTACCCTCAGGTGCTCTAGTCCTGTCTCTTCTCTGTCCCCTGTGTGGAAGCGAGGGTCACTCTAAGTTAGAGTGCACTTCCCCCAGGCCCGCTGCCTCAATTGCGGTGAGGCCCACCCTACCTCTCCCGTGCGTGTATTCGTTACAAACTTGAGGCGGCTGTCCTCAACTTGAAGCACCGGGACCGTTTGTCTTTTCCTGAGGCTCGGCGCCAAGTTCATCGTCTCCCCTCTTTCGCTGGTGTCTCCTATGCTCGAGTGGTGCGCTCTTCCTCTCCTCGTCCTTCCCGCCTTCCTCAGTCTCACAACCGTTTCCGAGCCTTAGACCAGACACGCCCACCACCGCCTCCCCTGTTCCCTCAGTTCTGTCCCGAAGGGTCCCCCTCCTGGTTCTCTGTCTAGGGCTCCCCTCATTCTACCCAGTCTGTCGCATCTCCTGTGTCTTCTAGTCCCTCTCTACTAGTCCTTCTCTCCG
>WNGS01113933.1:0-10438 GCA_020271785.1 Procambarus virginalis
GCATGAAGTAGTTGCGTTTTGTTGTCTTTGATTTCATTTTCTGCTTTGATATCTGATTACGAATTAGATCTGGCGATATTTATCGTGAAGGCTGATTCCTTGCGCAGGGTCGTGCGTTTTAATATTAGTATATTTGGGTAGCAGTCTTTCCTGTAGACATATATTATTAAATATGACCGAAAAGTGAGATTAATAATTCTAACACGAATTTTCTCGATTTCCTTATGTTTCTTTTTACTGGTGACGGTAATGAAAAATCAATTCTCCGAAATTCATTTTTATTTCTAGTCTGACGCGACGCTTGAGCGCGTTTCGTAAAACTTATTACATTTTCAAAGACTTTAGTTTACACACACACACAACTATAAACTATAACGAGATGGAGAAGGATGGGAAGCTGCCCTTTCTAGATGTAACAGTCATGGAAAGGAGCGGAGGTTTCCACACTGCAGTCTACACTAAGGAAACAAACATAGGAATGTGCTAAATGCCAACAGTGACTGCCCAGACAGGTACAAGAGGCGTGTTGTTAACGCTTATGTCGACCGTGCTCTCAGCCACAGCTCAGAATGGAACAAGCGACGAAGAACTCTGTAGGGTAAGGCAGGTCCTAGTCAACAACGGCTTCTCCAATGGTTCATTGAAGACATCATAAGAAGGAAAGTGAAACGCCATGCAACTCTGAAGAGACAACTAATACAACACCTATACCCCCTATTAGACTATTTTACAGGAACTTCTTCTCCACAGCTCATAAAACGGAGGAAAGGGTCCTGAAAGATATTGTTAATAGAAACGTTATCCCTACAGACAAAAATCAGAAGATACAACTAACGATTACTATAAAACCAAGAAAACGGCCAGCCTACTCATGAGAAACTCTCCAGACACAAAGCAGAACGCTCTAAGAGAGACCAACGTCGTCTATGCCTTCAAATGCCCTCTTGGGGACTGTAAGCCTCAAAAAACTCAGTATATAGGCAAGACAACAACATCTCTTTCCAGGCGTTTAACGATGCATAAGCAACAGGGCTCCATTAAGGAACATACATCTCTTCCCACAACCAACCATCACCAGAGAATTTTAGTAAACACAGAAATCATCGACAGACACAGCGACAGCAGGCGGCTTGACATCTGCGAGGCACTACACATCAAGAAGTCAACACCAGCAATCAACAGCCAATTAATGCACAATATATTCTACCCACTTCAAGACTCCCTCCAATATAGAAACATCAAGAAATATGGGCCAATAGGCTCTGCAGTTACTTCCATCCTCCCTTTAGCTTATAACTGTTCTATACCCGTCTTACCCCGTTCTGGCTTGTGTTGAAAATTTGTTTTCACCTCTTCCTATACTACTGTAACATGTCATTCACCCAAATGCAGGTATATAAATCGAAGATGTTTAAGCTCTATTCAGTATAGATATAATATATATATATATATATATATATATATATAGATATATATATATATTATATATATATATATATATATCTATATATATAATTATATATATATATATATATATATATATATATATATATATCTATATATATATATATATATATATAAATAATAAGTGTACAGGTAAAGTGTCCATTGGGCGAGCGGGAAGTGGGGCCAGAGGGAAGAGTAGGACGGAAAGGAAAATTTGTAGATCAGAGGGAATAGTGCCAGGGCTCTCGCCAGTTTGCCTGCTTTAAGAGTCATATCGACTCTCCCTACTGTTTCTCTGGAGTATAGGGAAGTCTGTTGGTATGTATGGCGACCAGATCGGCCGCCAGCTAAAGGAGAAACTTACATTATAAGTTGTAAGTAATGGGAAATTGGTGCCCAGAATATAAATGAAAGAGTATCCCCTACGGCAGATATGACGTTTTGGAATGGACGCCAAGCCGTGTGCGGATTGGGTGGCTCAGGTCACAGGCGACCAATCAGAGCCGCCGTGACGTCACCGAGTGCCCCGGGCGGCGCCAACGTCAGAGTTGGACCGACAGTGGAAGCGATTAGGACGCATCTCGGTCAGCTCTCAAGAATTAGAGGCTTTACAGGCCTTTCTCAATGGATTAGAGCTAGCCATCGCAGCACACCTTATATATTGGAGGCCCCGCGCTTCTGGGAAGCAAAAAGGAACCAAGTTGAGTGAGCAGAGAAGTGCCAAACTTGGAGAATTGTCGGCGGCGACGCTGGGCGGCGACGCCAGACGCTGAGGGCCTGAAAGGTGTGGCGGGCAGGCATAGCTGTGACTGGGTCGCATCCACTGAGGGAGTTGGACGAACGACACCGTTCCTAGGACGAGAAGCAGCACCTTGTGGAAGGAACGTGTGTGCGAATATAGTGATTAGCTCAGCGCCCATTGATGGAACAGGATTGGGATAGCTGAACCCCAGGGATTGGAATGGCGAAGATGCGAAGGCTTCACGACACCTGAGGACCTGTGGGAACGTTCCTGGATCGCCGAGGATCGACTCAGGAAGCATAGGACCCTCACACCATCGAGGGACAGGCATCGTGAGCCAGGGATGTTAGGTAGATCATTTTCCCTCCCATTACCCCTTTGTGTGAGTAGGCTAGATAGACCATATATTCACTTATGTATGTGGAATTAGGACATTAATACTTTAGTAGTAGGATAGGCTGCAGGGCAGCTTATGTCCAGGACTGTCAGAGAGGACAGTGTGTGTGAATGGCAGGACAGTGAAGAAGAGGAGCCGACGTGGTGAAGAGGCCCTTCTGTGAGAGTGTGTGACTCCTGTCTTTCTGCCCAGTTGAAGGAGCCTGGAGGACGCGACAGAAGAGTTGCTGACGACCTCCAGATTCATTATCATTATTTTATCATTTTCTCATATTACTTGTAGTCATATGTGTGATCATGTAATTCGTATCAGTAAATTCACACATTTTATTCTTGTGTTTAAGTGCGCCTCCATCATTATTATCTTTCTGTATGAGCATACACGAATGTTATCATAGTTCCAGTGGTAAAACCATAAGAGTGGTAAAACAGCACAGACGTATATGAAAGGTACTCTTAGCAATCCGATCAGTATTAGTGCCTGAAAGGTGGCAATTAGTAACGTGGTGGCTAGAGAGAGGTAAAGCCACACGGGCCTTAAAGGGAGTGTACCCTGGGCTGACAGTCCGATAGTAGATCTTGGGAGCGGCAACACTCTGGCAACAAAGAAACGATATACTGAACTGAACTATACACCCACTGAACTGCATTGCTGGGGTGCAGATATAATAACCCAGCTGGCGACCTTGTTGAGAAGAGGATGTAGAAGACAGGCGGGAAAGAAGTTCCTGCAACCCCTTTGTCCGGCAGGCAAGACTCAGGGAGGTTATTGTTATAAGGTAAGCCCGAGTCTTCCTTCACTCCTCTACGGGTCTAGGCCGGAATTGCTGATAGCAGTTTCCCCGTGGTTGACTGAAGGGCTTCCAGGGTGAGTCAGTGGCACCCCTTCAGTGGTGGAAGCAAAGACCTGTGGAGGTGGGCATTGCTGGTCCTCTCCTGTGGGACCAAGGAGACTCCGATGAATCCCGGAAGTCGGAGGGTCTGAGTATTCGGCCTTTCGAGCCCCTAGCAGCCGAGTGCTAGCAGAGCCCCGGCCCACCCCCCGTGACAATATATATATATATATATATATATATATATATATATATATATATATATATATATATATATATATACAAATATAAATATATATATATATATATATGTCGTACCTAGTAGCCAGAACTCACTTTTTGGCCTACTATGCAAGGCCAGATTTGCCTAATAAGCCAAGTTTTCCTGAATTAATATATGTTTTCTAATTTTTTTCTTATGAAATGATAAAGCTACCAATTTCATTATGTATGAGGTCAATTTTTTTTATAGGACTTAAAATTAACGTAGATATATGACCGAACCTAACCAACCCTACCTAACCTAACCTAACCTATCTTTATAGGTTAGGTTAGGTTAGGTAGGTTAGGTAGTCGAAAAACAATTAATTCATAAAAACTTGGCCTATTAGGCAAATCGGGCCTTGCATAGTAGGCTGAGAAGTGCGTTCTGGCTACTAGGTACGACATATATATATATATATATATATATATATATATATATATATATATATATATATATATTTATATATATATATATATATATATATATATATATATATATATATATATATATATATATATATATATATATATGACAATGTCAGACCACGGAGGAAAAATGAAACAGGAATTTCCTTAAGTACTTTCGTATATTAATACATCTTCAGAAGGAGTGATTTTACAGATCGAGTGCTGGACATAAATAGGCCGGAGAGAAAGGCAAAGTGAGGTGAGGTACAATCGAATAAGTCACCCAAGAGATGGCACGGGCATGAATAATTCGATTGTACCTCACCTCACTTTACCTTTCTCTCCTGCCTATTTATGTCCAGCACTCGATCTGTAAAATCACTCCTTCTGAAGATGTATTAATATACGAAAGTACTTAAGGAAATTCCTGTTTCATTTTTCCTCCGTGGTCTGACATTGTCATATATATATATATATATATATATATATATATATATATATATATATATATATATATATATATATATATATATAAAAGCAAAATATTGACTATAAGCAGGTGCGAGAACGGGTTGGCCAGTGGCCTGGTGGATTCCAGGGCACCTGACAGCTGGGTGGACAGCGCTTCGGATTCGTAGTCCTGAGGTCCCGGGTTGATCCCTGGTGGAGGCGTAAACAAATGGGCAAAGTGTTTCTTTCACCCCAATGCTCCTGTTCACCTAGCAGTAAATAGGTACCTGGTAGTTAGACAGCTGCTACGGGCTGCTTCCTGGGGAGTGTGTAACAAAAAGGAGGCCTGGTCGAGGACCGGGCCGCAGGGACGCTAAGCCCCGAAATCAAGATCACCTCAAGATTCCTTATGGGCTATTTATGCCCGTGCCACCTCTTGGATGGCTTAATCTTTATCAATTAATCATCGCTTGGTGGATTTCACAGATTGAGGAGCAAATCAAGAAGAAAATACTCCCAACTATCAAAAGTCGCCACCGAGCCATAGTAGCGGAGGATCCACTGCGATATGGTACAAACAAGCCACTGGGTACTACTATTTCAAGTCTGACAAAAAGATATCCAGAGACATTGCAGTTACCATACACAGACTCAGACGTGGTTACAAGTGCTACTGGGAGGTAATAAACCCAATATTTAAAGTGTGTCATATCTATTGAACAGAAGCAGAGGCGCCACTATTGCACTACTTACTGGAATGTGAAGCTACTGAAGCCCTGCGCCTCAAACTCAACATTAATCCAACGACAGCAGCTGCATTAGATGCTCATTTCACAGCGACTACAATTAGAAAAGCCGTTGACAAATATGACTCACTAGTGAGCATTCTGCATCTACATCCGCCACCAAGATAATGTTATTAAAACAAGACTAAAAACCAGTGCACTAAAACAGATGCGAAAGAGAGACGGGAAAAAAGGAGGAACCCCCACCTCCGTTTAATACTTTGATCCAAATATCAGAGTAATAAGGTTATCGCATATAACAGAACTCAATTATGGGTTCATCATATCCCGTGCTATATGGACATTTCGTTCCGAGTAGTGTCACGGGGGGTGGGCCGGGGCTCTGCTAGCACTCGGCTGCTAGGGGCTCGAAAGGCCGAATACTCAGCCCCTCCGACTCCCGGGATTCACCGGAGTCTCCTTGGTCCCACAGGAGAGGACCAGCAATGCCCACCTCCGCAGGTCTTTACTTCCACCACTGAAGGGGTGCCACTGACTCACCCTGGAAGCCCTTCAGTCAACCACGGGGAAACTGCTATCAGCAATTCCGGCCTAGACCCGTGGAGGAGTGAAGGAAGACTCGGGCTTACTTTGTAACAATGACCTCCCTGAGTCTTGCCTGCCGGACAAAGAGGTTGCAGGAACTCCTTTCCCACCTGTCTTCTCTATCTTTTTCTCAACAAGGTCGCCAGCTGGGTTATTATATCTGCACCCCAGCAATGCAGTTCAGTGGGTCTATTATTATATTGTTTGTTGCCAGTGTTGCTACTCCCAAGATCATAAGAAATTCTATAGGGAACGTGATGTCCCCTAAATGGTACTATGATAACCCTCGTGTATGCTCAATAGAGAAATTTTGCAATGGAGGCACACTTAAACACAATAGTAAAATGTGTGAATTTACCGATACGAATACATGATCACACATATGACAATAAGTGATACAAGGAAATGAAAATAATAATAATAACTCTGGAGATTGTCAGCAACTCTTCTCTCACGTTCTCCAGGCTCCTTCAACTGGGCAGAAAGACAGGAGTCACACACTCTCTCACAGAAGGGCCTCTTCACCACGTCGGCTCCTCTTCTTCACTGTCCTGCCATCCACACACACTGTCCTCTCTGACAGTCCTGGACATAAGCTGCCCTGCAGCCTATTCTGCTACTAAAGCATTAATATCCTATTTCCACATATATAAGTGAATATAATGGCCTATCTAGCCTACTCTCACAAAGGGGTAATGGGAGGGAAAATGATCTACCTTAACAATCCTTGGCTCACGACGCCTGTCCCTCGATGGTGTGAGGGTCCTATGCTTCCTGAGTCGATCCTCGGTGATCCAGGAACGTTCCCACAGGTCCTCAGGTGTCGTGAAGCCTTCGCGTCTTCGCCGTTCCAATCCCTGGGGTTCAGCTATCCCAGTCCTGGTCCATCAATGGGCGCTGAGCTAATCACCATATTCACCCACACGTTCCTTCCACGAGGAGTTGCTCCTCGGCCTAGGAACGGTGTCGTCCCTCCAGCACCCTCAGTGGATGTGACCCAGTCACAGCTATGCCTGCCCGCCACACCTTTCAGGCCCTCAACGTCACACGTCGACGCCCAGCGTCGTCACCGACAATTCTCCAAGTTTGGCACTTCTCTGCCCACTCAACTTGGTTCCTTTTTGCTTCCCAGAAGCGCGGGGTCTCCTATATATCAGGTGGGCTGCGATGGCTAGCTCTAATCCACTGAGAAAGGCCTGTAAAGCTTCCAATTCTTGAGAGCTGACCGAGATGCGTCCTCACGCTCCCACTGTCAGTCAAACTCTGCCGTTGGCGCCGCCCGGGGTACTCGGTGACGTCACGGCGGGCTCTGATTGGTCGCCTGTGACCCGAGTCACCCAATCCGCACACAGCTGGGCGTCCATTCTAAAACGTCATATCTACAGTAGGGGATACTCTTTCATTTCTATCGGGGCACCAATTTCCCTTTACTTTCAACTTTAATGTAAGTTTCTCCCTGTAGAGAGAGTTGATATGACTCTTATAGCAGGCAACGAAAGAGATAGGAGAGGGCACCGTAACAGTAGCTAAATCTAAAAACAACAACAAAGGCCTGGTGGAGCAGACCAGGCCACTGGCCAGTGCTATATGAGCACTGAGCACCTTCTGGTGCTCATATAGCTCACGTATCTTGCCTCACCTCGACGTTCACATAGCGGGTGACGGAAGAAACTTTGGTGCATTTTGTATAAAGTTTATCATTCACCAATATGATAAATGTAACGTAACTTAAATATTTTTTTTGTCTGCATTAAGCCAAGTGGTTCAGTTTTTTGTCACTAATTGTTTATTATATTTAAATTGTATAGAAAAAATTAGTTGTTAAGGTTAAATAGCATAAAATATTTAAAGTATTTATTTTCATCTTTATTAGCCACATTGAGAGGGGCGGCGACGTTTCGGTCCGTCCTGGACCATTCTCAAGTCGATTGGAAGAATCAAGTTGATCATTCTCAAAATCAACTTGAGAATGGTCCAGGACAGACCAAAAAGTCTTCGTCCCTTCACTTGCTAGTGTGGTCTGGTGAATATCCTTCAACTACGTAGCACTAGAAATATGTACAAACCGCATCCCCCTAAGAAAAAAGAGGAAGAGATGCAGATTGGAACGAGAACGTCGTTCCCTATATAGGCGAAGAAAAGGAATCGCGGTACAACTTTAGAGTCGCACCCTATCTCAGGAACGGCGAAGAAGGTTAGGTAGCGAAATAGGAAAAATTGAACTCAAGCTACAAGAATCATACAAAACGCAGGAGAGGGAAAGAGAGCAAAAGGCCATCAGTGAAATAGAGAGAAACCCGAAATATTTTTTCTCCTATGCAAAATCAAGATCAAAAACCACATCTAGTATCGGGCCCCTGCGAAAGGAAGATGGAACTTTCACCGATGACAACAAAGAAATGAGTGAGCTACTGAGGAAGCAATACGACTCTGTCTTCAGCGAGCCATTAAACGCACTAAAGATCGATAACCCAAATGAATTTTTCATGGATATGATACCAACATCAAATCATATATCAGACGTCACCCTATCCCCACTGGATTTTGAAGAAGCCATAAACAGTATGCCTATGCACTCCGCACCAGGCCCGGATTCTTGGAACTCCATATTCATCAAGAACTGTAAAAAACCACTATCGCAGGCCCTTCACATTCTGTGGAGACAAAGCCTAGATACTGGCGTTATTCCTGATATACTAAAAACAGCAGAGATAGCACCACTTCATAAAGGAGGAAATAAGGCAGAGGCAAAAAATTACAGACCGATAGCACTAACATCGCACATCATAAAAATTTGAGAGAGTGCTAAGAAGTAAGATCACAAAATACATGGAATCACAGCATCTCCATAACCCCGGACAACATGGTTTCAGAACAGGGCGCTCTTGCCTGTCGCAGCTGCTGGACCACTATGATATGGCATTAGATGCTATGGAAGACAAACAAAACGCTGATGTAATTTACACAGATTTCGCAAAAGCTTTTGATAAATGTGACCATGGTGTTATTGCCCATAAAATGCGCTCAAAAGGAATTACCGGAAAAGTAGGCAGATGGATCTACAATTTCCTGACCAACAGAACCCAATGTGTAATAGTCAACAAAATAAAATCCAACCCGTCAACCGTTAAGAGCTCAGTCCCCCAGGGTACTGTGCTTGCTCCAGTACTTTTTCTCATCCTCATATCGGACATAGACAAGAGCACAACCTATAGCACTGTATCATCCTTTGCAGATGACACTAGGATCTTCATGAGAGTAGGCAACATAGAGGACACGGCGAACCTCCAGTCAGATGTAGATCAGGTCTTTCTATGGGCTACAGAAAATAATATGGTGTTTAACGAAGACAAGTTCCAGCTCATGCGCTATGGAAAAAATGAAAATATAAAAACGGAAACCACGTACAAAACTCAGGCAAATCATAACATAGAACGAAAAGGCAATGTAAAGGATCTGGGTGTACTCATGTCGGAAGACCTTACCTTTAAAGAACACAATAAAGTAGCCGTCACAACTGCTAGAAAAATGACAGGTTGGATAACAAGAACTTTTCACACTAGAGATGCTATACCGATGATGACACTTTTCAAAACGCTTGTGCTCTCTAGAGTGGAGTACTGCTGCACAATGACAGCCCCTTTCACTGCTGGTGAAATTGCTGACCTGGAGAGCGTGCAGAGGTCCTTTACTGCTAGAATCCACTCGGTAAAACATCTAAACTATTGGGACCGACTTAAGAGCCTAAATCTGTATTCCCTTGAGCGCAGGCGGGAGAGATACATAATAATTTACACGTGGAAAATATTAGAGGGGCTGGTCCCAAACCTGCACACAGAAATAACATCACATGAGACCAGAAGACATGGCAGGATGTGCAGAATACCCCCGTTGAAAAGCAGAGGTGCAACTGGTACTCTGAGAGAGAACTCTATCAACATCAGAGGCCCGAGACTGTTCAACACGCTTCCACTACACATAAGGGACATAACTGGCAAACCCCTCACAGTGTTCAAGAGAGAACTAGATAAGCACCTCCAAAGGATACCTGATCAACCAGGCTGTGACTCATACGTCAGGCTGCGAGCAGCCGCGTCCAACAGCCTGGTTGATCAGTCCAGCAACCAGGAGGCCTGGTCGATGACCGGGCCGCGGGGACGATAAGCCCCGGAAGCACCTCAAGGTACGTTATTGTGACTCATCGTCTGCACAATTGTGGACACAGTGTGACTGACTGTACAATTGTCAGTCACACTGTGACTGACTGACACAATTGACTGCACACACTGTGCAAGTTGTGGCTAATGCTACAACTTGCACACTGTAAAGGATTAGCAGTTTTATTTTATTTTCGCATTTTTATTACTGTGCATTTGGCACACAACACCTGCCAGGATAGTAGCTGCGCTATCACCGACCACGTCACATTAACATTGGAGTCTGTCTGGGAGTTGAACTCGGGACCTCCTGCACCCAAAGCCGGAATTATACCCCTAGGCAAATTCCCATAGACCGTCACAACCATAATCAATCGGTTTGTGTATGAGTGAATATAACGGGAGTCGTTT
>WNGS01113937.1:0-11132 GCA_020271785.1 Procambarus virginalis
CCAACACACACAAATGTGAGAGCCGGCTAGATGCCCCGCTGCACCAACACACACACATGTGAGAGCCGGCTAGATGCACCGCTGCACCAACACACACACATGTGAGAGCCGGCTAGATGCACTGCTGCACCAACACACACACACATGTGAGAGCCGGCTAGATGCACCGCTGCACCACACACACAAATGTGAGAGCCGGCTAGATGCACCACTGCACCAACACACACACATGTGAGAGCCGGCTAGATGCCCCGCTGCACCAACACACACACATGTGAGAGCCGGCTAAATGCACCGCTGCACCAACACACACACACATGTGAGAGCCGGCTAGATGCCCCGCTGCACCAACACACACACATGTGAGAGCCGGCTAGATGCACCTCTGCACCAACACACACACATGTGAGAGCCGGCTAGATGCACCGCTGCACCAACACACACACATGTGAGAGCCGGCTAGATGCCCGCTGCACCAACACACACACATGTGAGAGCCGGCTAGATGCACCGCTGCACCAACACACACATGTGAGAGCCGGCTAGATGCCCGCTGCACCAACACACACACATGTGAGAGCCGGCTAGATGCACCGCTGCACCAACACACACACATGTGAGAGCCGGCTAGATGCACCGCTGCACCAACACACACACATGTGAGAGCCGGCTAGATGCCCCGCTGCACCAACACACACACATGTGAGAGCCGGCTAGATGCACCGCTGCACCAACACACACACATGTGAGAGCCGGCTAGATGCACCGCTGCACCAACACACACAAATGTGAGAGCCGGCTAGATGCCCCGCTGCACCAACACACACAAATGTGAGAGCCGGCTAGATGCACCGCTGCACCAACACACACACATGTGAGAGCCGGCTAGATGCCCCGCTGCACCAACACACACACATGTGAGAGCCGGCTAGATGCACCGCTGCACCACACACACACACATGTGAGAGCCGGCTAGATGCCCCGCTGCACCAACACACACACATGTGAGAGCCGGCTAGATGCACCTCTGCACCAACACACACACATGTGAGAGCCGGCTAGATGCACCGCTGCACCAACACACACACATGTGAGAGCCGGCTAGATGCCCTGCTGCACCAACACACACACATGTGAGAGCCGGCTAGATGCCCGCTGCACCAACACACACACATGTGAGAGCCGGCTAGATGCCCGCTGCACCAACACACACAAATGTGAGAGCCGGCTAGATGCCCGCTGCACCAACACACACATGTGAGAGCCGGCTAGATGCACCGCTGCACCAACACACACAAATGTGAGAGCCGGCTAGATGCCCCGCTGCACCAACACACACAAATGTGAGAGCCGGCTAGATGCACCTCTGCACCAACACACACACATGTGAGAGCCGGCTAGATGCCCCGCTGCACCAACACACACAAGTGAGAGCCGGCTAGATGCACCGCTGCACCAACACACACACATGTGAGAGCCGGCTAGATGCACCGCTGCACCAACACACACACATGTGAGAGCCGGCTAGATGCACCGCTGCACCAACACACACACATGTGAGAGCCGGCTAGATGCCCCGCTGCACCAACACACACATGTGAGAGCCGGCTAGATGCCCCGCTGCACCAACACACACAAATGTGAGAGCCGGCTAGATGCCCTGCTGCACCAACACACACATGTGAGAGCCGGCTAGATGCACCGCTGCACCAACACACACACATGTGAGAGCCGGCTAGATGCACCGCTGCACCAACACACACATGTGAGAGCCGGCTAGATGCACCGCTGCACCAACACACACACATGTGAGAGCCGGCTAGATGCCCCGCTGCACCAACACACACACATGTGAGAGCCGGCTAGATGCACCGCTGCACCAACACACACACATGTGAGAGCCGGCTAGATGCCCCGCTGCACCAACACACACACATGTGAGAGCCGGCTAGATGCCCCGCTGCACCAACACACACACATGTGAGAGCCGGCTAGATGCACCGCTGCACCAACACACACACATGTGAGAGCCGGCTAGATGCACCGCTGCACCAACACACACACATGTGAGAGCCGGCTAGATGCACCGCTGCACCAACACACACACATGTGAGAGCCGGCTAGATGCCCCGCTGCACCAACACACACACATGTGAGAGCCGGCTAGATGCCCCGCTGCACCAACACACACATGTGAGAGCCGGCTAGATGCACCGCTGCACCAACACACACACATGTGAGAGCCGGCTAGATGCACCGCTGCACCAAACACACACATGTGAGAGCCGGCTAGATGCACCGCTGCACCAACACACACACATGTGAGAGCCGGCTAGATGCACCGCTGCACCAACACACACACATGTGAGAGCCGGCTAGATGCACCGCTGCACCAACACACACAAATCAATGATCTTATCACACCAAATACACAAGATTATGGGACGCATTTCGACAACATTCTGACGACTGAAATATATTGCCGCTTCCAAAATCTGGTAAAGGCGAGGCTAACATTACATAGTGATATTCAATAGTAATATAACATCCTCGTATTACTGCAGATAACTGCACACAAAAAATGCCGTTGTGGTTTGCAAACTTTAAAGTAAACTTTAAGAAATAACGTGTAAACTCAAAAAAACGCAGTTTACTCGATGTGATCGACACACATTCCAGCACACAGGTGGTGTGGTTGGCCGCGTCAGTCACCTTCATAGTCTAGAATTATTGAATATAAATCGTACTTCATTATAAACATTCCCACGCGCCTTAACATATACATATATACTCACTCTTTCCTTAACCTATATTTTTTTACAGATATAAATTTAGCCAATAATTACACCTAAGCAAATATATATATATATATATATATATATATATATATATATATATATATATATATATATATATATATATATATATATATATATATATTATGGGACTTGGTAGAGTGATGGATGTGTTGTATGAAGATAATAATAAGGACGTGTGTGTCCACTCCCCAGACAGAGAAGGCGCCGAGCAGAACGGTGAGCAGGTTGATGTTGTCAGCGGTCACCCCCAACGACTCTGGCAGATACAGCTGTCGACCAGATACTGGCGGATTCGCGTCCGTCTCTGTGCACGTCCAGTCTGGTAGGTGTGTGTGTGTGTGTGTGTTCTCACCTATATGTGTCTGCAGGATCGAGCATTGACTCTTGGATCCCGCCTTTCGGCATCAGTTGTTTACAGCAATGACTCCTGTCCCATTTCCCTATCATACCTGGTTTTAAAATTGTGAATAGTATTTGCTTCCACAACCTGTTCCTTGAGTGCATTCCATTTTCCCACTACTCTCACGCTAAAAGAAAACTTCCTAACATCTCTGTGACTCATCTGAGTTTCCAACTTCCATCCATGTCCCCTCGTTCTGTTACTTTTCCGTGTGAACATTTCGTCTATGTCCACTCTGTCAATCCCTCTGAGTATTTTATACGTTCCTATCATGTCCCCTCTCTCCCTTCTTTCTTGTGTCGTAAAGCACAGTTCCCTCAGGCGCTCCTCATACCCCATCCCTCGTAGCTCTGGGACGAGTCTCGTTGCAAACCTCTGAACCTTTTCCAGTTTCATTATATGCTTCTTCAGATGGGGACTCCATGATGAGGCGGCATACTCTTAAGACTGGCCTCACGTAGGCAGTGTAAAGCGCCCTAAATGCCTCCTTACTTAGGTTTCTGAATGATGTTCTAACTTTTGCCAGTGTAGAGTACGCTGCTGTCGTTATCCTATTTATATGTGCCTCAGGAGATAGATTAGGTGTACGTCCACACCCAGGTCTCTTTCGCGCGTCGTCACAGGTAGGTGTTCCCCTTCATTGTGTACTGACCTTGGTCTCCTATCTCCTAGTCCCATTTCCATAACTTTACATTTGCTCGTGTTGAATTCCAGTAGCCATTTCTCTGACCATCTCTGCAGCCTGTTCAGGTCCTCTTGGAGGATCCTGCAATCCTCATCTGTCACAACTCTTCTCATCAACTTTGCGTCATCCGCAAACATCGACATGTAGGACTCTACACCCGTAAACATATCGTTAACATATACAAGAAATAAATTGGTCCCAGCACCGATCCTTGTGGTACTCCACTTGTTACTGTTCGCCAGTCCGACTTCTCGCCCCTTACCGTAACTCTTTGGCTCCTTCCTGTTAGGTAGTTCCTTATCCATGCTAGGACCTTTCCCCCACTCCCGCCTGCCTCGCGAGTTTGAACAGCAGTCTCATGTGCGGTACTGTATCAAAGGCTTTTTGGCAGTCCAGAAATATGCAGTCTGCCCAACCATCTCTGTCCTGTCTTATCCTCGTTATTTTATCATAGAATTCCAGAAGGTTTGTTAGGCACGATTTCCCTGTCCAGAACCCATGTTGATGTTTGTTCACAAACCTAACGTTCTCCAGTTGTGCAACCAGTCGTAGCCTAATTATTCTTTCCAGTATTTTACAGGGGATGCTTGTCACTGATAGTAAGTGATAGGTCTATAGTTAAGTGCCTCCTCCCTATCGCCTTTCTTGAAGATCGGCACGACATTTGCCTTTTTCCAGCAACTGGGCAATTCTCCCGACATAAGTGACTCATTAAAGATCATTGCCAGAGGCACGCTGAGGGCCTGCGCCGCTTCTTGTAGTATCCACTGTGATACTTTGTCTGGTCCTACTGCTTTAGATGCATCTAGAGTTGTCAACTGTTTCATTACCTCCTCTGCTGTCACCTCTATATCTGATAGTCTTTCATCTAGGTTACCCCTTCCAACAATGGGAGCTGCTCAGGCTCGTTAGTGAACACTCCATGGAAACTGGCATTCAGTGCCTCACAGATTTCCTTGTCACTTTCAGTATATGCCCCCTCTGCCTTCCTTAGTCTTGTCACTTGGTCGTTCACCGACATTTTCCTTCTTATATGACTGTGTAGTAGCTTAGGTTGTTTTTTGCTTTGATTGCAATATCGTTCTCATAGTCCCTTTCCGATGTTCGTCTTATGTTAATGTAATTGTTCCTAGCTCTGTTGCATCTGATCCTGTTATCCTCTGTCCTTTGTCTTCTGTACTTCCTCCACTCCCGCCTGCTGGCCATTTTGCTTCCTGACAGTCTATTAAACCAAGGGTTATTATATTCCTTCTTATTTTTTCCCTTAACTGTTGGTGTAAATCTCTCTTCGGCCTCTTGGCATTTCTGTATGACTAGGTCCATCATATCTTGGACCGTTTTCCTCTAATTTCTTCCTCCCACTGCACTTCTCCCAGATAGTCCCTTATCCTCCTATAGTCCCCTTTCCTGTAGTCAACTCTCCTTTCCCAGATCTCTTGTCCCATCGTCATAAGTTTGAATTCCATCATGTAGTCAAAGACTAGGACACAATGGTCACTGGCCCCTAAAGGTATTTCATGCTCCAAATTCTCGATATCTTCTACGTTCTGGGTGAAAATCAGGTCTAATAGGCTCGGTGCATCTCCTCCTCTTTCCCTTGTGCCTTCCTTTACATGCTGTGTTAGGAAATTCCTGTCTATAACATCTACTAATTTTGCTCCCCACGTTTCGTCTCCTCCATGGGGTTTCCTTGATTCCCAATTTATCTCTCCATGATTTAGGTTCCCCATGACCAGCAGCTTCGCTCTCATTCTGTGGGCTAGTGTTGCTGCCTTCTGCAGTTCATCTATGCATGCCTTGTTGTTGTCATCATACTCCTGCCTGGGTCTTTTACTGTTTGGTGGGGGATTGTAGATTACCAAGTTCACAATCTTCCTCCCATCTACTGTTAGAGTTCCATGTATGAAGCTTGTGCTCTCATTGGTAACCTGATTTCCCAGGTCTTCAAACTTCCATTTCCGCTTTATTAGGAGTGCCACTCCCCCTCCCTGTCTCTGTGTCCTCTCTCTCCTCATCACCTGGTACCCTTCAGGAAAGATTGCATCTGAGATCATGTCATTAATTTTAGTTTCCACAATTTGCGAACTTCTATATGGGTACCACCGAACAAAAGGTTTTAGTCGATATGAACTTGAAACCAGCCATATACTGCAGGTATGTTGACATTTTTACACAGGTACCTGATGTCAGACATCTGTAGGAGCTGAAGGAGGCATTTGAGCAGAATTCCGTGTTGCGTTTCACTTACGAGATGGAGAAGGATGGGAAACTACCCTTTCTAGATATAACAGTCATGGAAAGGAGTGGAGGTTTCCACACTGCAGTCTACACTAAGGAAACAAACATTGGAATGTGCCTCAATGCCAACAGTGACTGCCGAGACAGGTACAAGAGGAGTGTTGTTAACGCTTATGTCGACCGTGCTCTCAGCCACAGCTCAGGATGGAAGCAAGTCGATGAAGAACTCTGTAGGATAAGGCAGGTCCTAGTCAACAACGGCTTCTCCAATGGTTTCGTTGAAGACATCATAAGAAGGAAGTGAAACGCCATGCAACCTCTGAAGAGACAACTAACAAAACACCTGTACCCCCTATTAGACTATTTTACAGGAACTTCTTTTCCACAGCTCATAAAACGGAGGAAAGGGTCCTGAAAGATATTGTTAATAGAAACGTTATCCCTACAGACAAAAATCAGAAGATACAATTGACGATTTATTATAAAACCAGGAAAAACTGCCAACCTACTCATGAGAAACTCTCCAGACACAAAGCAGAAACGCTTTGAAGAGACAATGTCGTCTATGCCTTCAAGTGCCCACTTGGGGACTGTAAGCCTCAAAGAACTCAGTATATAGGCAAGACAACAACATCTCTTTCAGGCAATTAACGATGCATAAGCAACAGGGCTCTATCAAGGAACATATAATCTCTTCCCACAACCAGACCATCACCAGAGAAGTCTTAAAAAAAAACACGGAAATCATTGATAGATACAGCGATAGCAGGCGGCTTGATATCTGCGAGGCACTACACATAAGAAGTCAACACCAGCAATCAACAGCCAATTAATGCACAACTATATTCTACCCACTTCAAGACTCCGCTCCAATATAGAAGCATCAAGAAATATGGGCCAATAGGCCCTCTGCAGTTACTTCCATTCTTCCCTTTAGCTTATACCCATTGTTTCGTGTTCTGGCTTGTGTTGAAGTTTTTTCACCTCATCCAAAACTATTGTAACATATCACCTCACCGAAATGTAGGTATAAAATGAAAGCTGTTTAAACTCTGTTTAGTGATAGTTGTGTGTGTGTAACTAAAAGTCTTTGAAAATATAATAAGTTATTACGAAACGCGTTCTAGCGTCGCGTCAGACTAGAAATAAAAATGAATTTTGGGAACTGATTTTTCAATTACCATCGACAGTGAAAAGAAAATAAGAAATATAGAGAAAATTCGTGTTAGAATTATTAATCTTACTTTTTCGGTCATTATATATATATATATATTATATATATATATTATATATATATATATATATATATAATATATATATATATTATATATATATAGGGGGGGGTACCACCTCTGGTGCAATTATAGGGACCACAGCCTCAGAGAAGGGAACACAGAGCATTCAGGGAAAAACTTGTCATTTAACTCTGAATACATAAGGGTGTTCGCTTCTCCTACCACCCCCCTTTTTTATGGTGTACACTTTATTAAGCATGGTTATACAGTTACATATCTGATTGTATACAAAAAATGAACATTAAGAGGACACAAAAATAGTTCGCTTCCTAGAGGCTGTAGATTTCCTCGAACTCCTCCGACGTTGGGCAGGAACCGAGGATGCAGCGAGCATTCCCCCTCTGGATCGCGACACTGAGGCGCTGAAAGAGAAACTTGCCGCTCTAGGGTCTCTTGTGGTGTCAATGAGCTTGGAACCAAGATCCTTTAGAAACCTTCTTGCACTCTCTCCCCATGGGCCTAGGGTCTCAGACCCTATTGGAACGAAGTTGTACCGATGATCTAATTGCCTGTACTTGGCTGACTTGTCTCTTTCTCTGTGTGTGCGCCGCGGCTCCTGCTGTGCCGGCAGAGAGGTTGATGTATGTGGCTGCCAGGGTGGATACGCAAGTATAGTCCCATGCCAACTGTCTGCCACCCTCCACGGACGCAGTGTGATTCCGTCTGGTCGGCCGGCAAAGCTAACAGAGTCACGGTTCAGAAGGTTGCGGGGCTCTCTCTCCGCTGGACACTGGGCAGAGGCAAGGCTTCTTTTAATGATGTCGTTGACTTCGTCGTGTCTAGTGTGCCAACCACCAGATTTTCCACAGTGCAGGCCATGCAATCCATATTCGTCAGCATCTGCCTCGCCGCAAATACACCTATGAACAGTGTGGATAGGGCAGCAAGACGGAGAGCGACTGCAATACGGAGCTCCTGCGGATCAAGACGTGTGCCTGTCGCAGACATAGGGATTGCCAAAAGGAAGTCCCCTGCATGGGGAGCCTGCACAGCTGTGAGGCGTGCACGATCACTGGGGGTTGTTGCTGCCTCAGCAAAGCTGTGGCTTCTTTGTCTGCAATGGGCTGTCCCAACTGGATTGTTTTGGCTTTCGGCATGGCTGGTCTGAGTGCTGGGTCTGCCATGGCACCCCATTTCGTGTCGCATTCCGTGTAGTGGGGTCCTGTATCCCGCTACATCACTGAGGGTGTCAGGTAGAATTCCTTAACCAGGTCATCTGATGCTGAGAGGAAGACAGGAAGGCTGGGACAGCAATTTGGGTGGCGGTGCGGACACCCAAGCCACCGAGCCTAACAGGAAGAGTGGCTTGTTTCCACTGGCACTCGTTGAGGGAGAGATTAACAACTTTTTCCAGCATGGTCTTCAGTAAGAGGTCATACTCTTCAAGCTTTCGGTTGTCGTAAGATGGGGCGCACCTCAGAAGTAGGTTAGCCTCGGAAGGGATAGGCATTTGGTGAGGAGATAAAAAGCATCGTGGGCATCGATGTCACCTATTCTGTCTTCCATCCTCCTAAGGTCTGCGATTTTCTTGTCAAGGATCTCCTCAATGGCGTAGACCCGAGGGGGGCTCCAAGGAGGGTGCTGTTCTCGGCCCTAATGACATGGGCTATATCTACTATATAATATATATATATATATATATATATATATATATATATATATATATATATATATAATATATATATATATATCTAATATATATATATATAATATATATATATATATATATATATATAATATATATTATATATATATATATATAGTGTGTTGTGTTGTGTCGAAGCCATATCTAAGTTTAAAAGTTACAGACAGAGAGTAAATAATTCAGGTAAGATAGCGCAGGCAATCACATGCTTGTCATCTGCTACAGCTCCCCATAAACATGTCTACGTTTTCCCTTTGACGACCGCGCGGCTCTAGAGTGCTGGGGTGTATTCAGCAATTTTCTGCTCTAAAATCCACGAAAATCGTTGTAGTTTTCACTAAATTACCTGGGAGTGTAGTCGTCTTTCTCTGTGTAGCCCTCGGCTCCTCTGACCTTTGATGCGCTAAAAATACAACAAAAATACAATCTGTGATTCCTTTTTCTATGACCAATTCTTAGGTCCTTCACACTAGTGGTCTCTTCCTTGGGGGCACTAATGTATAGTAATTTCTCAGTAACTTATCGTAACTTCGCAGTAACTTATCCTAACTTTAGCCGTCCCCGCGGCGAAGTGGTAAGACACTAGCCTGGCGTTCCACGAGCGCTTTGGCCTGGGTTCGTATCCAAGCCGGGAGGGATATGGGCGCCAATCCTTAACCCTACGCCTCCTGTTCACCCAACAGTAAAATGGTCACTAGTTGTAATTAAATGATTTGGCGGTCGTATTCCAGGGAATATTAGGATTAAAGACCTGCCCGAAACACTGAGACGCATCCTGGTGGCTGTACAAGAATGTAACACTCTTGTAGAAAAATAAATAAAATAAAATTAACAAATAGTTTAACTGTTCCTAACTTGATGTTTACTTTTTTTTGCAAACATCAAGTTGGCCCCCATTTGCCCTAAAGATTTTCTCAGCTGGATTATAAAATTAACAGAGTTTCGCATTTACGGCTTGGGCGGGTAGGCGGTTCCATGGATTGATAACCCTGTGGGTGAACAAAGCATCTGCTGTTCTCAGTCCTATATTTTGGTTTGTTGAGCTTGAACCCTTTGTTCCTTGTTTGTGTTACATCTGACCTGAAGAAGAAATGTTAAGTGTTTCAATGTTGAGTGAGATGATCGCTGCTTAAGTTAAACTAGTTCATGTTTACTTATCAGGCACAGATCGACCTGATACACAGGGAAATAACATTAATGTGATGAATCACTTGAGACAGTAGTAGTCGTGAAGCTTTGACGGACGTCAAACCGTACGTGTGTGTGTGTGTGTGTGTGTGTGTGTGTGTGTGTGTGTGTGTGTGTGTGTGTGTGTGTGTGTGTGGTGTGTGTGTGTGTGTGTGGTGTGTGTGTGTGTGGTCTGCGTGTGTGTGTGTGTGTACTCACATATTGTACTCTCCTATTTGTGCTTGCGGGGTGTTGAGCTTTGGCTCTTGGCCCGCCTGTCAACTGTCAATCAACAGGGTACAGGTTCTGAGCCTACTGGGCTCTATCATATCTACATTTGAAACTGTGTATGGAGTCAGCCTCACCACATCACTGCCTAATGCATTCCATCCGTTAACTACTCTGACACTGAAAAAGTTCCTTCTAATGTCTCTGTGGCTCATGTGGGTACTCAGAATTCCATCTGTGTCCCCTTGTTCACGTACCACCAGTGTTAAACAGTTTATCCTTGTTTACCCGGTCGATTTCCTCTTAGGATTTTGTAGGTTGTGATCATGTCTCCCTTACTCTTCTGTCTTCCAGTGTAGTAAGGTGCATTTCCCGCAGCCTTTCCTCGTAACTCATGCCTCTTAGTTTTGGGGATAGTCTAGTGGCATACCTTTGGACTTTTTCCAGCTTCGTCTTGTGCTTGACATGGTACGGACCATGCTGGGGCCGCATACTCAGGATTGGTCTTACATATGTGGGGTAAAGAGTCTGAATGATTCCTTACACAGGTTCCTGAAGGCTGTTCTGATGTTAGCCACCCTCCCTATGCTGCAGATGTAATTCTCTTTATGGGCTTCAGGAAACAGGTTTGGTGTGATATCAACTCTTAGATCTT
>WNGS01113938.1:24514-42403 GCA_020271785.1 Procambarus virginalis
CAACACACACCACACACACACCCACAACACACACACACCCTCACTCCACCAGGAATCAGCCCGTGACAGCTGACTAACTCTCAGGTACCTATTTACTGCTAGGTAAACCGGGGCATACAGGGTGAAAAAAACTTTGCCCCTTTGTTTCCTGCCTCGGTGCGGGAATCAGGAACCCACGCCACAGTATTAAGAGTCCTGCGCGCTAGTCACCAGGCTACCAGGCCCCTGGTATGCCTGGTGGATAGCGCTGGTGTAACGGCTCCGGGCCGTAAACTCCACCAATGCTATTAGTCTCCCGGGCGGGTAACTCCAACCTGTTGCTGTAGAGCCCCGGGGGGCCCGTGTAACTTCCACCCATAGCTGTAGGGCCCCGGGCAGGTAACCTCCACCCATGCTGTAGGGCCCCCGGGCAGGTAACTCCACCCATGCGGGTAGGGGGCCCCGGGCGGGTAAGCTCCACCCATAGCTGTAGAGCCCCGGGCGGGTAACTCCCACCCATGCTGTAGGGCCCCGGACAGGTAACTCCACCCATGCTGTAGGGCCCCGGGCGGGTACTCCACCACCCTGCTGTAGAGCCCCAGGGCGGGTAACCCCAACCCCACCTGCTGTAGAGCCCCGAGGCGGGTATCCCACCATGCTGTAGAGCCCACGGGCGGGTAACCCCACCCATGCTGTAGGGCCCTGGGCCAGTAACTCCAACCCCTGCGGTAGGGCCCTGGGCCAGTAACTCCCCCCATGCTGTAGGGCCCTGGGCCAGTAACTCCCCCAATGCTGTTAGGGCCCTGGGCCAGTGAACTCCACCCATTGCTGTAGGGCACCGGGCCAGTAACCTCCACCCTTGCGGTAAGGGCCCGGGCCAGTAACTCCACCCATACTGTAGAGCCCCGGGCCAGTAACTCTACCCATGCTGTAGGGGCCCCGGTCCAGTAACTCCACCCATGCTGTGGGACCCCGGGCAGGTTACTCAACTCATGCTGTGGGGCCCTAGGCGGGTAACTCCACCCATCCTGTACGGCCCCAGGCCGGTAACTATACCCCATGCTGTAAAGCACTGGACTGGAAATTCCACCCATGCTGTAGGGCCCCCGGGCAGGTTTACTCCCTATCGTGTCAGTAGGGCCCCCGGGCCGGGTAAGCTCCAACCCATGCTGTAAAGATCCGGGCAGGTTACTCCACTCATGCTGCTAGAGACCCGACGGCCGGTAACTCCACCTACGCTGAAGGGCCCCGGGTCGGTAACTCCAACCATGTTGTAGGGCCCGGGCAGGTAACGGCCACCCACTTTATGGGCCCGGGCAGAGGGTAACTCAGCCACTCATGCTGTAAAGCCCTAGGGCCAAGTAACTCCACTCATACTGTAGAGCCCCGGGCCAGTAACTCCACCCATACTGTAGAGCCCCGGGCCAGTAACTCCACTCATACTGTAGAGCCCCGGGCCAGTAACTCCACTCATACTGTAGAGCCCCGGGCCAGTAACTCCCCTCATGCTGTAGAGAGCCCCGGGCCAGTAACTCCACTCATACTGTAGAGCCCCGGGCCAGTAACTCCACCAATATTGTGGGGCCCTGGGCCGGTAATTCCCACCCATGCTTTAGGGCCCCAGACCAGTAACTCCACCCTTGCGGTAAGGCTCCGGGCCAGGTAACTCCACCCATGCTGTAGAGCCCTGGATTGGTAACTCCACCCATGCTGTAGGGCCCCGGGCAGGGTACCGCACTAGCTGTTGTAGGGGGGCCCCGGGCGGGTAATTCCACCTATTTTGTAGGGTCCCAGGCCGGTAACTCCAACCATACTGTAGTACCCTTGGCGGGTAACTCCACCCATGCTGGAGGGCCCCGGGCCGGTAACTGTCACCCATGCTGTGGGACCCCGGGGCAGTGTACTCCACTCCATGCTTGTAGGTGCCCCGGACAGGATGCCCATCCTAGCTGTAGGGCTCCTGGCCGGTAACTCCACCTATGCTGTAGGGCCCCGGGCAGGTTACTCCCCTCATGCTGTAGGGCCCCCGGCTGGTAACTCCACCCGATGCTGTAGGGACACCTGGGCCGGTACCGTCCACCAATGCTGTAAGGCCTCCCGGGCATGGTAAACTACACTCATGCTGTAGGGCCCCTGGCACATAACAGCACCCACGCTGTGGGGGGGGGGGGTGTTATGGTGCTCGGGGCGCACTCGGCTTGCTCACTTGTTGTACTTGTCTCTTCTGACTCCTGGTTATCACCATTATTTGCTGGTGGTTTGCAGTGCGACGAGAGGAGTATTTTCTGCGATTTCCGCGGTCTAGACGGTACAGCACAGACTGATTATGGGTGTTTGTGATCGCTTCTCCTAAGCGGAGAAGTGATTTAAGGCTGTATTTAGTGTCCATCCAGGGAGCTGTGATGGAAATGGGCGGTGGCAAAATAGATGAGCCAGCTCAGTGTGTACTGGGGGTCAGATCTTTAGGTTTCCGGTTTTTGTAGACCAATACGCATTAATATAGCCCTGCCTACTTCTCAGGTTTGAGCGTTTTTTTTTGGGCTACATTTCGCTTCATTTATATAAATTAAAACGATCATACCCCTGAGATTCAGGGGAGTCCAGCTTTAAATAAAAAACTTGCTGTACCATAGATACAAGGTCTAACACAGATAAGCATTGGGTCTTTTTCCATATGTATAATGCCACGTTGCCTTGGAAACGTGGTTGTGTGGGGCTGAAGAAATTAGTTTGAGGACGCCTATAGCCACGGGAGCTCCGCCATATTAATAATACACAAACTTCACAACCGTGGTCACTGTTTCAGTTCAGAACCAACAAACTTACCTCCAACAAAGACGCAGAAGATGCCATAGAAGTCCTGCAGGGTCCCCCCCAATTGGTCTGAGGGAGTCCGGTGAGGACATTGGACAGCGTGAGACACTCGCTGGCATTAACCACTGCCTGACGGACCAGGTGTTGCAAGATCCCTGCACTCTCGCAGCCTCACAATTCTGTGAGAAACCCCTCTCATTACCGGCTACCCATGGGGCTACTGGATACTATAAATTCCAGAAAACATCTGCTAAAATCTACATCCTACTTGTAGCCCGAAATATGTTTATAAATGACATTGTCCTTAAGAAGTTTACCTCGGAAGGTTTAAGACGTTACTCACTTGTACTGCTGGTAAACCTATCTTAACTTATTTTGTGAGATTTTTTACTCCAACTGTGAAATTCTGAGTGCTAAAATAAACTTACATAGGATCGATCTTAGCCTTAAGGGAAGAGCCCTTTGGGAAGAGAAAGTTCGCCGTCCTCATTAGGAAAGTCTCCGACATGAGATAGGTATAGGTGGCACACTTTCCCGTCTGCAATATGAAAACTTGGTAACAAATGTGTATTCATAACTCTCCTAACTACGTATGTCAGCTTATACTTTCAAGCAACAAGGGTCATCATGCAAAGTTTGGTGAGTCTCGCTGTTATAGTATGATCCCCCTGCAAGGCTCATAGAGTTGAATTTTCCTCATAAATCAGTGAACCTCATTGGCTTAACTTATAACTACAAATGTCAAGGATTGACTGAAAGTCTAAGTAAAATCCACCAGTTTACTAGGGCGAACTTGTCTTCATGACACAGCTTGTATATATGTATATAGCAAACACCTATATACATACTCACAACCAAGTAACAATCAAGTAAATAAACAGAACGAATAAGTTATAGCAGCTAGATATCACTAATCGAAGATCACCTAATAACATTGGTACACTATACAACTCCAGACTGGATGGTAGGTTGTGACATGGTGGGTAGTGACGTTACATAACCAAGAGTAGGGGTTTATATCTTATCATGAATATCAATAAACACAAGTCAGTGAACTATCACTTTGCCTTCTGAAAACTAAATCCCACTTGACTGGCATTTTATTTTTTTAATTATAAAATAAACACAATACGTAAAATGGTCAGGAAAACAAAATACAAACATGTAACAAGAAACAAATATGAAGTAGAAAAACACGTAACACAAAATCCAGCACAATGTACAGGAATAAATCAAAATGTACAGAAAACACATAAAACACTATAAAATAAACACAATACGTTCAAAAAAGGACAGGAAAACAATATACAAACATGTGACAAGAAACAAACATGAAGTAGAAAAATACATAACATGCAAAACGCAGCACAATATACAGGAATAAAGCAAAATGTTCAGAAAACACATAAAACAAGCACCAAGACAAGCCATACTGGGCACAGTGAAAGTACAGTACACACCGGAACACACACAGACCGGGTGAGACAAACCACACCCTCACACACATGCACACACAGTGAAAACAAAAACCGGCACACGCAGGAACCGGCAAAAGAAACACGTAACACACACACACAACACAGACACAAAGCACATCCACACACCTAACAGCTCAAGCACACAACACAGGAAACAACATATAAAACACATAAGTAAAAACTATTGCACAGTACAATCAAAACAAACATAAAACAACGCCCAAATGGGGCGAGGGAAGGGAATTATGAGGAGGAAGCACCAAGCCTTTATGACTATATAGCACTGGGCCAAATGAGGCGAGCCACAACCACGAATAGAAGACAAACATAAAACAGACATATAACATAGTACACACGTCAAGCACAGGCACTATACATATTTATTCGGAAACTCCCGCACTGGAAAGCGCAAGCAGTAAGCCTCTCATATCAGCATGACGTCATCGGGCACCTGTCCACCAGGAGGTGCACGAGGGCGAAGCATCAGATCCGGCACATCATAAAGAAATCTCTTCGCCTGCGGCACCCAAATGGTAGAAGAGCACCATGGGATCGGACGCACCCTATCATCCAAAGTGACCACAAAGTGACCTCACGAGGGGGTCGAGCACTGGGTGGCCTACTAGGGGTTGTCACAGGGAACCGCACAGGGTTCCGCACGGGGGGCCCCACACTTGGGGGAGCCTCAGGGGCCCCCGCCACCGGGCATGGGAGTAGAGGCCTCCCGGCGCACACTTTCTTCAACACCACGACTAGGTCCCGATCATCGGGGGCAACCTCCCACGGTGAGGAGCCAGCATCAGGAGGCGCATGGGCTGACACAGGAGGCAGCACAGAGCCTCCCGCAAAAACATCACCATATCGTCAAACTCGGCAGCCCACTCACGAGGGGGCGACACATTCCTAGTCGTCCGAAAACGCTTTGACACAGGTCGCTGATCGTCGGAACTATCGCCACCCACATCTATAACATGTCCTGGGCTGTGCTGCGTAGAAAGAGCGCATGGAGTAGCTCATCAACGTAACAGTGGACGGAACAGGTAACTTGAGACGCAGGGCGAGAGTCCTTGTACCACACGAGACCCCCCCCCCACCTGCCAGAAGAGAGGGTATTCAACCGGAGTGATACCACGGTCCCAAAGTTTCCAAAATAAAGCCAAAGCAGGTCTTCTGTGAACTCAAAAGGAACCTCATGCAGCACCACATAAGTGAAGGAGCAGCAACAGTCCGAGACAGTGATGATACCATTGTCATCAGGAAGGGTAAACAAACGCCCATCATAACGGGCCATGAAGTCTTGATAAACAGCCGGTGAATGAAACTTAATGAGCACCCGGTGGTTCGTGAGGAGCTGTACACCAAACACTTCAGATACCCGAACGCTGAGCATATCCAGCATAACAATTTCAACGGCAAGGTACGACGCCCTGCCAGAGAACTCCAGGCGAATTGTCTCCGAACGGCGAATAGGGGGAAGCGGGGTCCCCATGACGCCAAAACAAAACAGTCGGAGGGCGGCGCCCCCAGTCTAGACACACCCACAGCTGGGTCAACACTGAGAGCAGTGCTCAACATACATCCTCACCCAGCGCTCTCTGGTGGCCGAATCCATTGACTGGCAAATGACAAAGTCGAAAACTCTTCTCTAAAGTCAAAGTCCACAATGACTGGATATATGCCCGAGTCAAGAAACCCGCTACTTAAGTTCGAGTCTACAATGACTGACCAAAGACAAAGTCCATTACTCATCTTCAAACGTCAGAGTTACAATGACTGAAAAATCAGGCAGAGACAGGAATCTCCTCACCAGAGTTAAAGTCCTCACAGGCCTCAAATATTCCCAAACGGCAATAAAAATATGTCACTTTTCCACAAGAGTTATAATTTGAGAATCTGCGTGAAAACACTTATTTTAACTCTAATCCACACAGTAATCCTATGCTGAACTACTGGCAAGAAGACAATAGATATATATACAAACATATTCCAAATATTATATACTCTTAGAGTACACACAATATGCGAGTTCCTCTTCAGAACCCACACACCAATGAGGCAAGTACTCACTGCCAGTAATACAGTACAATTGAGTCGTCGTCGAACCACCAGCCAGGTCGGCCGTTCCTGAGGTCTGTCTGCTGGTGTTTCCATTGGACGCTTCTCGGTTGCCATGGCGAGTGGTCGTTTGCCACTGCGGGGTGACTACTTATTTGTCTCAGTATGGGGACTTACGTGCCGCCACTGTGGAGGAAGGAGTCGGCAGGGCTGACATTCACTTGTAAAGTGGACATTGGAGTCATCAGCAATACGCTGTTTGATGTTATGGAAGTGAAGGTGGAAGATCTCGTTAGTTTGCAGATCATTAGCGAGGACAGAGTGGTGGTGAAGTTAGCCGAGAATTGCTTGTTCAGGCAGTTTATTGAACGGTATGAGGATCGGGAGGTGTGGCTGAGCAACGGTCGGGGCTCTGTGAGGGTGGCAAATTTGAGTGTGGAGTACACGTTCGTATCGATTAAAAATGCTCCAATTGAAATATCAGAGGCATATATATCCTATCTTAAAAAAATAAGGAGTCCACCTGGAGCTGCCGTGGGGCACAGACGTGTTGTCTGGCCTCTGGTGGTTTGGGGTGTTTGCCGTTTTCGTCACCAGAGGGGGTGTGGGCGTTTTTGCCCCCCCCCCTGCTGTTGCTGCTGGCTGCGTGTTGACATGGCGAGCTTGCCATGGGTGGTCCCCTTCCTCCTATCAAGCGCGTGAACTCCGTGGGCCTGGAGTTCACTGGTCGTGCTGGATATGCGAACATAGCAATAGTTATGTGCGACATGCTTCGTGTCCCTGTGATGGCCGTTTACGGTATTGAGCTTGTGACTGCCCATCGGGTCGTCATCAAGTTCGTGACGGAGGAGGTGTACCGTGATTTCCTCCGTCGTTACGAGGGACGCTCGTTGCCCCTGCCGGATGGTGCCGGCTCTGTCTCCATCTCCGACCGTAGTGGTGCGCTGAGTTATGTCAGTGTGCATGGGGCGCCCCTGGAGTTTCCCGAGGATCTTCTCCGGCGTTACTTTCAGCGGTTTGGAGCGGTCGTCAGTGTGCGGGTCAACACACTCTCCTCAGGGAGGTATGCAGGTAGGCGGACGAACGTTCGCACCTTAGGGATGCGCCTGCGGTCGGATATTCCATCTTCGGTCCGGCTTCTGGGGTGCTACATCCGGGTGTACTATGCCCGGCAGCCTCGTACCTGTTTCTGGTGTGGCCTGTTGGGGCATCAGGCTGCCGGGTGCGATGCGGCTCCGGTTGCTCAAGTCAACTTGTTCCGGGAAGAGGATTTCCCTCCGCTTCCCCTGGACGAGGACTCCGGGGATGAGGTGAACGTCCCGCTCGTTGTTGAGGCTCCCCCAGCGTCGCCAGACGTTCCCCCGGCTGTCGCCGACCGTCCTCAGGATGTTGCGATGCCGTCGGTTGATACTCCTGCTCCTGTCCCTGCTGCTCCCGTGGGCCTTCCTGATGCTCCCTCCTCACCGTCTGCTCACCCGTCTTCAGCTGCTGCGCCTGGCCCTGCGTCCTCGCCTCGGGTCCCGGCTGTGCTGGGTGCTGGGGTGGCTGTGGGGCCTCCTGTTGTGTGTGGTCCTGTTCCCCCTGTGGTCGAGGCTGCTGCCGTTTTGCGGCGGGCGTCAGTTCGTCCGGCTAGCGGTGCCCGTGTTTCTGGGTCGGCTTCCGGCTCTGACGATCTCAGGCCGGTGCCCAAACGTTCCCGGCATTCGTCGTCTACCTGGGCCGATGTTGGGGAATTTAGTGACTGTGGGTCCTTGGGTGTGGATGGAGTGGTTCCGGATGCGTCGCTGGCTCCGCAGTTAGTGGTGGCGGAAGTCCATGCGCCTGCTGACGTTGGTGTCCGTGTCTCGGGTGTGCCTGCTGTTCCTTCTCCGCCGGGGGCATCTCTGCGGTGGGGAGTGGTGGCCTCCGCTGCCAGGGATGGTGGGGATGATGGGTCTGGGCGTGGCCTGGTGGTGACCTTGCGGAAAGATGTGCCCAGTTCGGTTTCCCCGCGGTCGTCCGGTAGTGTGCCCGTAGGCGCTGGTGCCCCTGTGGTGCCTTCTGCCAGGCTCCCTCCTCAGAGGACGTCCGTTGGACACTTGGGGGACGTGTTACCGGAGTCTGTGATGCCGTTGGGTCACTGGTCGCGGATTGCTGCGTTATCGATCTGCGAGGAGGCGCTGGACTTTCTGCGTGGGTTCCATTGGTGTGGGAGCGTGTACCGGTCACTCGGATCCGGTGTGATACTATTTGGGTGCCCTGTTTGCGGGTGTTTGTGGCCAACGTCCCGGATGAGATGGCGTCCCCGGTGGATGGTCAGGGCCCTTGGCTGTGGTTACGATGGGAGGCATTCCATGTAAGATTCCCTCGGCACGTGTTTCCGGGCAAATACGTCGGGTGATTTTATACTTTTGTGCTGTGCGCCCTTCTGGCTGTTTGTTTGCCTTCTGGTAGTTTGTGCCCGTGCCTCTCCCTTTGTTTGTGGCGAGGCGGGTGGTTTGGTGTGTGTGTGTTGGTCTTCATGTATTTATTTAGTGTTGTTACCGTGCCATCTGTGTTTTTATTTTATGCTTACGTGTTGTTTGTCTTTTATTTTTATTTTTGTTTGTTTTTGGCTTGTTGTGTGGTGTGCTTTCTTATTGTATTTTTTATTATAATTCATTTTGTTCATTCTGTTGTGTTTTGTTCTCGGTCCTTCAGGCCGGTGTTTGTTTGTTGTTGTGTATGTAACTATGTTTTTTCTTGATTGCATGTTATACATCTTGATGTTTGTTTTGTTTTATACTGTTTTGTTTTGAAATGTTCCTGTGCTTGCTTGTTTGACATTGTTTTCTATTTTGTGTCTTGTTGTCTGCTGTGTTTTTTCAATGCATTTATCGTGTTTGTATTTTGTTGTGCTGTGCTGTCGGCCCTTCTGGCCGGTGGTTTATTGTTTTGTTATGTTTTCTATGTTCTTTATTGTTTTTATTGTATTTAAATTGCATGCTTTGCATGTAAAAATAAAAAAAAAATTGAAATATCAGAGGATCTTCTCCGTCGGGCGCTTGCCAGGTATGGGCGTGTCGACTTTATTCGTGTGTGTTGGCACACGTCTGGAGCCGTCAAAGGACTCATGAATGGTTACAGGACGGCAAAAATGGTCCTTCGTGGGAATGTGCCTTCCTCTCTTTCGATTGCTGGCTATACGGTCAGCTTTTTCTACCGGGGGCAGACTCAGACATGTTTCAAGTTTGGTCATGTTGGCCATATGGCTGCTGCCTGCATCACTAGGATGGATGACCGGGTTAATCTGTTTAATGAAAATGATTTTCCTCCTTTGCACGAGCAAGAAGATCTATCAGTTTTGAGCAGTGCTCCTTGTGTGGGAACGGATGCAGTGGTGGATGGCGCCAATCTGGGTCCTATGAGTGCTGCTTCAGTGGTATCTCCTGGTCAGGATGACGTCCGTACTGCTGTGGCGTCTCCTGGAAGGTTTGGTGGGAATGTTGATCTCCCTACCAGCCCGTGCGTGCCCGTGCAGACCAGCTCCGAAGGCGAGTGTGCTGCAGTGACTACCAGCTCTTGTGAGGTGGTAGAAGCAATGGTGGGCATTTCATCGGTGGATGGGTGCTCCAATGCTGAGTCGATTGGTGTGCATCGGAACCCGCAGTAAGTGATCAGTGATGGTGTTGATGTGGCTCGGTCTGCTGCTCGAACAACTGAGGTGGTGGCGGAAGTGCATATGGAGGATGTACATGCTCCTAGTCGCGGTTCTGGACGACGTGAGGCAGATTGCCTGTCGCCTGTTGGCGCTGGGCAGCACAGTATGAAGCGGCGGAAATTTGGAGGTTCTCTTCAGAATATGCTAGATGCAAGGAGGAGGTTGGAAGACGGCACCCATCCCCCCTTTCCTTGCCGGTTGTGCGGTGTGATCCTATGGTTCCGTCCAACTCGGATATTCCGACTTCTGGTGGGGGCGTGTCTGTGATGGATAATGGAGTCCCTAAAATTCGCGGGAGTGGTACACAGAATGTGGATTGCTGGGATATTGTGAAAGGGGTCCAGGAAGAGTCGGTCGGGGAGATTTGGTAATAAGGCTCCAGAAGAGTTCACTGGGTAATCTTCCCGAAGTGACTCCCACTCCAGTAGTTTTGGGAGATGGGGTTGAAGGCTCTTCTGTTGGGTGCGATGCTACCCTGGGATGTAGTGGTAGTGTTGTGAATGTCGTCTTCTCTGTTAATTTTTTCTCAATGGATGTGTGGATGAAATGTGCGACATTGAACGTTAATGGGCTGAATTGCCGTTTGAAGCAACGTCAGCTTGTGTTGGTGGCCCGCTATCACAAATTGGATGTTATATTTATTCAGGAGCATAATGTTAAGTGTATGGACCGATTGGAGGTGTTGTTGGATTATTTCGAGGTGTTGCTGAACCCTCCTGTGTTATCAAAGGGCGGCACGATGATATTGTTGGCGAAGAGGGCGAGCATGGGGATAGTGAGTTCGGAAATGGATGACTGTGGTAATCTGATTTTGGCGCATGTGTCGTTTATGGGTTCTGTGATTCCCTTGCTGAATGTGTATGTGCCCTCAGGGACGCATAGGCGAGCTGAGAGGGAAGAGTTGTTCTCGGATGGTTTTCTTTATTTTTTACAGAATGACACGAGAAGGATGATTTTTGGTGGTGACTTTAATTGTGTAATCTCAGTCCGGGACTGTAGCACTTGTGCTCAGGCGTCTGTCTCTCCTGCTTTAGTTAGGATGTTGCAATCTATACACTTCCGTGATACCTGTTTCCTGGCGGGTGGTGTCCCGGCCTATAGCTGTGTTAGTAGGGATTATGGCTCTCGCCTTGATCGCGTGTATGTGCACAAATCTTATGGTCAGGTCCGCTCTTGGGCCACTGTTCCGGTCTGTTTTTCGGACCATAGTATGGTGGTGGTGGGCGTTTTGTCAATGATCAGTTGCGGTTGGGTAGGGGTTGGTGGAAGCTAAATTGTGGTTTGCTTAGATGCCCGTTGGTGGTGGAGGAATTTGGTGTGATGTGGAGAGCGCTAGTGATGCGGAAAGTTGACTTTGTGTCTCTGCTAGATTGGTGGGACTGGTGTAAAGTGGAGTGCAAACGTTTCTTTGTTCGTTTCTCGAAGCGTCTTGCAGCGGAACGGTATGGTCTTTTGAATTTGTTGCAGGCTCGATTGCGTCAGCTTTATGGGCTCATGGACCAGGGTTTGGATAGGTATGATGAGATTGTATTGCTGAAGAGACGGATAAATGGGTTGCGAGAGGAGGTGGCTCAGGGTATCCATATCCGTCTATTGACGTCTGAGCGTGTAGAGGGTGAGAAAGTCTCTGCCCACTTATTGGGTAAGGTTAAGTCTCCTAGGTACTCTACCGTTATGACTGGTATTCGCAGGGTAGATGGAACGGTCCTCACTAATACTGATGGGTTGGTGTGTTATGTTCGGGAAGAGTTGGAGGGTTTGTATAGGAAGGTGGAGTGTATTTCGGCTGATTGTGAGCATTTTCTTAGTTTTTGCCGGAATGTGTTGTCTGTTGAGGACAATGTGCCATTACTGAGAGAGTTTACGGATAGGGAGATTTGGGAGGTGGTTCGGGGGTTAGCGAATGGGAAGGCGCCTGGGTCTGATGGGTTGCCAGCGGAATTCTATAAGTGTTTATGGGGGGTGATTGGGTCGGACTTCTCAGAGGTGGTGCGGTATAGCCTGAGGCATGGTGTTATTAGTGGGTCACAGTCGTTTGGTATTATTCGTCTCCTGCCGAAATCTGGGGATGTGCAGCTGCTCTCAAATTGGAGACCGTTGTCTCTCCTGAACCAGGATTATAAAATTCTTTCCAAGATACTGGCGAATAGGCTTCGGTTGGTTTTGGGGAAGTGTATTTCACCGGGGCAGTTTTGTGGTGTTCCAGGTAGGTCGATTGTCTACTGCAATAATTTGATGAGGGATATGATTTATTATCTTTCAGATAACGTTGTTCCATCGGCCATGGTAAATTTAGATTGGTCCAAGGCTTTTGATAGGGTGGATATGAGTTTTGTGTTTCAGGTGATGGAGAGGGTTGGGATTGGGCCGCAGTTTGTCTCTTGGGTCAGAATGCTGTATAGGGGTTGCAAGAGTAGTGTTTGTATTAACGGGGTATTGAGTGCCCCCTTTTTCCTTGGGAGGTCGGTCCGGCAGGGTTGCCCCCTTTCTATGATCCTGTTTATTCTGTTTCAGGAACCTCTGTATATGGCTTTGCGGTCCCATCATTCTCTTGTGCCGCCGCGTCTCCCGAATGGTTTGCTGGTACCCGTTGTAGGGTATGCGGACGACACAACTGTGTTTGTCTCCACAGAGGAGTCAGTTCTTGTGGTGCAGGATGTACTGGCTCGGTTTCATCGGGCGACGGGGGCAGTGCTAAATCGGGAGAAATCTTGTATGATGGGGCTTGGTGCCTGGGCTTCTCGGCCTTCGTGGGGGGGTTCTTGGTTCCCGGTTGTGGACTCGATTCAGACTCTTGGCATCCGGTGGTGTAAAACGTATGCGATGTCCTTGCAGGAGAATTGGGAGGCAGTCTCTAGAAGAGTTTTGGGTTCAATTTCATGTTTGTATGGGAGGAGGTTGACTTTGTTTCAGAGGGGGCTGCTACTTAACTGCAAGGTTCTGTCCAAAGTTTGGTACATGGCTCATACCTTTCCGTTGAGTCGGCAGTTTGCATTGGCCATTAATAAGGTTTTTTTCGATACTTGTGGGGTGGGAGGTATTGTCCGATACGTAGGTCTACGCTTTGTTTGCCAAAATTGCGAGGCGGGATTGGATTGTTCGATGTATACTATAAGGCGTTGGCGATATTTTTGTCTCGTTTAGGAAGGGGCTCTTGGGGGGGGGGACGGTGTGTGTGTTCTCTCTGGGGTTATATTATTGTACGATGCGTGTAAATTCTCTGTTGAGGTTACCTTTGTGTAGAGAGATGCGTTTCTATCGCCTCCCTTTATACTTGTGCAATTGATGTCCTCCGGAGGCTTTGTCGTGTGGAGGGGTTCTTGTTTTTTACGTGTCGGAGGGTGTATGAGGAATTGCGTCCTTTTGTCGCCCCTGCTGTGGAAGACTCGTTTCCTCTTTTTGATTGGATGGTGGTGTGGCAATCGCTCCATTTGAAGTTTCTAGCTCCGTCGCAGAGGGAATTCCTGTACCGGTATTTACACGAGTGCTTGCGACTAACGAGCGGCTGCTGAGGTTGGGGATTAAGGATGGTGCTGGGTGTGACCTTTGTGGAGGGCTGGAGACTGCGTTTCATGTGTTTTATTTTTGTCCAGGCCGGGCGAGGTTGGTGGATTGGTAGAATAGGACGCTTGTGCGTTTTTGCGGGTCAGTGTACCGTATTTCCCCTATACGTTTATTGATGTTTTATGTTCAAGCTCCTTGTAGGAGGGTCCGCAATACTGTGCTTTTGGTTCTATCGGATTATCTTTATTGTGTGTGGGTTGGGAGGCGGGAGGGGTATATGGTGGATAGAATGTTGGGGTTTTTGGAAGGTCGGTTACGTTGCTCGAAATGGGAATTACGCTGGTTGCTTGGGGAAGGATTGGGCGACCATTTTACTGATACTTATGTGCGTTATGGGTAGTATATGACGTGTTTTTTTTTGGGGGGGGGGTACTGGGATTGTAGTTTGCTTTCGTTTTGTGGGTGTGATGGACTCTGGGCTCTGTAGGTCGGTTGCCATGTGTCTTGGGTTTTCCTGGGGTTCAGGGACGTTGCTGGGTTATCAATTTTGGTTTTTCCTGCTTTGTGTGGGTCGTTCTGATTTTGTTGGGCCTCTGTTTTTTTTCCTCCTCCTGAGGTGTTTGTACGTTTGTACTATACTCTTCAGGTGGAGGCTATTCGTGTTCTGGGTTCCGTTTTGTTTTGACGTTGGTTGTTGGCATGCTGTCATGTGTAATGTTTAGCTGTGGGATTAATCTCTATTTGTGCGAGTGTGTGTGTGTGTGTGTGCTGGGTTTGCGTGCGACATGACCTGTTGTCCGTGTGTCTTCCTTTCTTCTTGTGATGAGTTTGTGGGACGGCACTGTGTGTGTCACTGCATAGCAATATGATGGTATTGTAGCTGGGGTACCAATACGGATGTTTGTAGTGCTATGATTTGGGACAGTTTGGGTGTGTATGAGTTTGTTTGAGGTATGGTTTCCTGGATTCCTTACATGACCGGTCCCTATGATGTGCTTCCCTGTTTTCCCAGTTTCTGGGTGGTACAGGTACTAATGTGTATATGACTATTTTACGGGGTGCTGTGACCCCCCCCCCATCCTGTTACATTGTTTCCGGTTGAGGGGACTTTGTTATATAGTTAACTAGTTTTATCAACTGGTTTTATTAATGCTTTCTCCGGGTTCGGTGTGTACTGTACGTGTGTTTCATTTTGGATTCTTGGGTCCTTTTTATTATGCCCTGTCATAGTACATATGTGGCCTTTGACATACATGTGTTCTGTTTTCCTTGAGTGGGTACCTTCTCATTTGTACATTTCTTATGTTACCTTTATAGTATTCATGTCCTAGGTTTGGGTGGTGTGAGATGGCTATGTATTTGCTAGGGTTTGAATGTATATTTATTTAATGACGACTTTATATGGAAAAGAAAACAAAACTCTAATGTGTGTGTATGTGTGTATATATATATATATATATATATATATATATATATATATATTATATATATATATATATATATATATATATATATTATATATGTCGTACCTAGTAGCCAGAACGCACTTCTCAGCCTACTATGCAAGGCCCGATTTGCCTAATAGGCCAAGTTTTCATGAATTAATTGTTTTTCGACTACCTAACCTACCTAACCTAACCTAACCTAACTTTTTCGGCTACCTAACCTACCTAACCTATAAAGATAGGTAGGTTAGGTTAGGTAGGGTTGGTTAGGTTCGTCATATATCTACGTCAATTTTAACTCCAATAAAAATTTTTTTATCTCATACATAATGAAATGGGTAGCGTTATCATTTCATAAGAAAAAAAATAGAGAAAATATATTATCCAGGAAACTTGGCCTATTAGGCAAATCTGGCCTTGCATAGTAGGCCAAAAAAGTGAGTTCTGGCTACTAGGTACGACACATATAGTATATATATATAGTATATATATATATATTATATATATATATATATATATATAAATATATATAGTATATATATACAAATATATAATATATATATATATATAATATATATTTTGACGGTATCCCCCCTTTCTAATTCTCCCCGGGCTGGCGCTGTTCGAGTCATGTCCACTATTCCCGAGCGTTCTCTACGTTGCGGGCCTCAGTTTAACATATGTGGGAGAGAATAGTATTCTCGCTGAGCCGAGAAATTCGCGAAGTATAGTATTTTGGACTGTGGGATAGGCCCTTTAGGAAGCCAATATGGCGCTGGCTGCTCTGTTCTCCGCCAAAACTGTGTGACGTCAATGTCGCCAGATTGGTCACCGTCAGCGACGTGGCACTGGGAGCCAATGAAAACCTACATTTTGAAAATGTGACATCACATAGGCAAGGGTGTCCAGCCGTAGCGACAGGTTGGCGCCATCAGTCTCACACGACGCGTCCAAGAGGCAGGACGTGTGACCGGTCATCCTATCAAAGTGACAGATTACCGAGCTCCAGTGGATATAAGCGTTTCCTGTTGTCAGCGCGCACTCTGTGAGGTCTTCCTTCAACCCAGAAGTGGCTCAGATAAGGAATTGACGGGATATTGAGCAACAAGTGCTCCGGAACAGGTGCGTTGCAAGAAGTGGGCCGGGCATCGACGTGTGCAACGTCCTTGACAGTTCACCAGAATAGGAGACAGTTTGTGGCTGGGCCATTCTACCGTGAGCGAACCAGGTTGAACGTGTGATCGACGATCCTGTCAAGTTTGACAGTAACCCTACCTACGTGGAACCCTATGAGTTACCAGTTGGATGCAAGCACGTCGAGAAGTCTTCCCAAATACCTAGTGACATACCTAGACGACGAGGGAATTGACAGTGTAGTGAGCTTCAAGTGCTCTGGAGTTGGGTGCTGTGCATGTGGAGCTTAAGCAGTATCGTCTGGGACGGCTGATAACTTCACAGTGACATCGTAGTGGTGAGAGGCAGTTCCTCTGGGAGATCAGTGACAAGGAACTAATTGGGAAATGTATGACGACCGCCGAGACGTAGGCTGGCTGCCGTAGTTGGGAGGAAAGTTGACGGCCAGGAGACCGACTCCAACCCTGCAACGTACTGGAGGAGGAGCATAGACCTGCAGTGTACTGAAGCGGTGAGACGCGATCATCCTAGGACGTTGGCTTGTGTTTCTGGAAGGTGTACGAGGCGAGAGCCTAGACCAGGAGCTACAACTCAACACTCATCCTAGGATAGGTGAAGTAGGTGATTACAGTTACCCTCCCATTTCCCCTTTAGTTAGCTATATATATTTGTCAGAATACTTTATATGTCGTGAGCAAGTCTCACCTGAATCTAAGTCACAGAGAGCACAGTGTGTGGTGAGGCTACCCAGAGTACTCACAGTATCCATTTACATATATCTATGTGGGTGTGTGCAAGCACCAGGATTCACTAAGGAATTTTGCTGTGGCTATAATTCATTTCCTGTGATTATTATTATTATTATATATATATAATAATACCTACCTACCCTACCTACGTGGGACCCTACGAGTTACCAGTTGGATGCAAGCACGTCGAGAAGTCTTCCCAAACCTAGTGACATACCTAGACGACGAGGGAATTGACAGTGTAGTGAGCTTCAAGTGCTCGGAGTTGGGTGCTGTGCATGTGGAGCTTAAGCAGTATCGTCTGGGACGGCTGATAACTTCACAGTGACATCGTAGTGGTGAGAGGCAGTTCCTCTGGGAGATCAGTGACAAGGAACTAATTGGAAATGTATGACGACCGCCGAGACGTAGGCTGGCTGCCGTAGTTGGGAGGAAATTGACGGCCAGGAGACCAACTCCAACCCTGTAACGTACTGGAGGAGGAGCATAGTTTGATATATCGTAGGATAGTTTGATATATCGAACGATATATATATATATATATATATATATATATATATATATATATATATATATATATATATATATATATATGTTATTAAATATGACCGAAAAGTAAGATTAATAATTCTAACATGAATTTTCTGAATTTTCCTTATGTTTGTTTTTACTGATGACGGTAAATGAAAAATCAATTCTCCAAAATTCATTCTTTATTTCTTAGTCTGACGCGACACTTGAACGCGTTTCGTAATAACTAATTACATTTTCAAAGACTTTTAGTTTTCACACACAACTATAACCTGAAAGCACTAAACAGTTCTTTACTATGCTATGATTTAAACAGCTTTCATCTTTCGTTTTATACCCGCGTTTTGGGTGAGGTGATATGTTACAACAGTTTTAAATGAGGTGAACAAAACTTTCAACAAAGGACAGAACACGAAAACAATGGATATTAACTGGATATTAACTGGGTAAATTGAAGGTATGAATGAAAGTAGCTGCGGAAGGGCCTATTGGCCCATATTTCTTGATGCTTCTATATTGGA
>WNGS01113938.1:46496-59147 GCA_020271785.1 Procambarus virginalis
AGCTTGAGGAGTGCTACAGCTTGAGGAGTGCTACAGCTTGAGGAGGGCTACAGCTTGAGGAGGGCTACAGCTTGAGGAGGGCTACAGGGTGATGAGTTCTACAGGAAGGGAGAGCTACATGACGATGAGGGCAACATAGTGAGGAGGGCTACAGGGCGGGAAGGGCTAACGGGTGGGTGAGGAAGCCTACATGGAAAGAAGGGCTACAGGGTGAGGAAGGCTACAGGGTGAGGAAGGCTACAGGGTGAGGAAGGCTACAGGGTGAGGAAGGCTACAGGGTGAGGAAGGCTACAGGGTGAGGAAGGCTACAGGGTGAGGAAGGCTACAGGGTGAGGAAGGCTACAGGGTGAAGTGAGCTACACGGTGAGGAGAGCTACATGCTGAGAAAGGCTACAGGAGGAGGAGAACTACATGGTGCGGAGGGATACATGGTGCGGAGGGCTAAAGGGTGTTGGGGTGGAGCTACAGGGTGAGGAGGACTACATGGTGAGGTGGAGCTTCAGGGTGAAGAGGGGCTACAGGGATGAGGTTTGGCTACAAGGTGAGGAGGGGCAACAAGATGAGTAGCAGCTAACTAGTGATTAGAGCGGCAGGGTGAATAGGGGCTACAGAGAAAGGATTGGCTAAAGGGCGAGGAGTGTTACAGGGTGTGCAGGGGCCTCAGGGTTTCGAGTGCTATAGAGTGAGGAGTGCTACAGGGTGAGGACGGGCTACAGTGATGAGTGATACAGATGAGTGCAACCTGTAACACTTGATGAAGGCTACAGGGTGAGGAGGGCTTCAGGGTGAGAAGGGTTACAGGTTGAGGAGTGCTTCATGATGGGGAGGGCTACAGGTTGAGGAGTGCTACAGGTTGAGGAGTGCTTCATGATGGGGAGGGCTACAGAGTGATGAGATATACAGGTTGAGGAGAGCTACAGAGTTGGGAGTGCTACAGGTTGAGGAGGGGCTACAGGTTGAGGAGGGGCAACAGGTTGAGGAGAGCTACAGGGTTGGGAGTGCTACAGGTTGAGGAGGGGCTACAGGTTGAGGAGGGGCAACAGGTTGAGGAGTGCTACAGAGTGATCAGGTCTACAGGTTGAGGAGAGCTACAGGGTTGGGAGTGCTACAGGTTGAGGAGGGGCTACAGGTTGAGGAGGGGCAACAGGTGAGGAGAGCTACAGGGTTGGGAGTGCTACAGGTTGAGGAGAGCTACAGGGTTGGGAGTGCTACAGGTTGAGGAGTGCTACAGGTTGAGGAGAGCTACAGGTTGAGGAGTGCTACAGGTTGAGGAGGGGCTACAGGTTGAGGAGTGCTACAGGTTGAGGAGTGCTACAGGGTTGGGATTGCTACAGGTTGAGGAGAGCTACAGGTTGAGGAGAGGTACAGGGTTGGGAGTGCTACAGGTTGAGGAGGGGCTACAGGTTGAGGAGGGGCTACAGGTTGAGGAGAGGTACAGGGTTGGAAGTGCTACAGGTTGAGGAGGGGCTACATGGTGAGGAGGGCTTCAGGTTGAGGAGGGGCTACAGGGTGAGGAGGGCTTCAGGGCGAGGAAGGCTACAGGGCAAGGCACTCCTTGCCCTAACTCCTCACCTACAGGGAGAGAAGGGTTACAGGATGAGGAGGGCTACAGGGAGAGGAGGGCTACAATGTAAATAAAGCTACAGGGTGAGGAGGGCTTCAGGGTGATAAAGTCTACATAGTGAGTTGTGCTACATGGTGAGGAGGGCTAAAGGTTGATGAGTGCTACAGGTTCAAGAGGGCTACAGGTTCAGGAGAGCTACAGGGACAGGGGTGCTACAGGTTGAGGAGTGCTACAGGGTGAGAAGTGCTGCAGGTTGAAGAGTGCTACAGAGTATTGAGTGCTACAAAGTGAGGAGTGCTACAGGTTGAGGAGTGCTAGAGATTGAGGAGTGCTACAAGTTCAGGTTGGCGACAGGTTGAGGACTGCTACAGGTTGAGGAGTGCTACAGCCTACAGTGGGAGGGCAAGAGGTTGAGGAGTGATTCAGGATGAGGAGAGCTACAGGGTGAGGAGTGCTACATGTTGAGGAGAGCTACAGGGTGAGGAGGGCTTCAGGGTGAGGACGACTACAGGGTGAGGAAAGCTTCAGGGTGAGGAGTGCTACAGGTTGAGGAGTGCTACAGGGTGAGGAGGGCTTCAGGGTGAGGACGACTACAGGGTGAGGAGGGCTTCAGGGTGAGGAGTGCTACAGGTTGAGGAGTGCTACAGGGTGAGGAGGGCTTCAGGGTGAGGAGTGCTACATGTTGAGGAGTGCTACAGGATGAGAAGGGCTTCAGAGTGAGGAGGACTACAGGTTGAGGAGAGCTACAGGATGAGTAGTGCTACAGGTTGAGGAGTGCTACAGGTTGAGGAGTGGTACAAGTTGAGGAGGGTTGCAGGGTTAGGAGTGCTACAGGTTGAGGAGTGCTACAGGTTGAGGAGTGCTACAGGTTGAGGAGTGCTACAGGTTGAGGAGTGCTACAGGTTGAGGAGTGCTACAGGTTGAGGAGTGCTACAGGTTGAGGAGTGCTACAGGTTGAGGAGTGCTACAGGTTGAGGAGTGCTACAGGTTGAGGAGTGCTACAGGTTGAGGTGTGGTACAAGTTGAGGAGGGTTGCAGGGTTAGGAGTGCTACAGGTTGAGAAGTGCTACAAAGTGAGGAGTGCATTTTCTCATTAATACCATGCATCCCACTTTTTGTGGTGTATAGAATGCGATCTACCAAAGGGTAGAAGGTGAAGGGACGACGACGTTTCGGTCCGTCCTGGACCATTCTCACGTCGATTGTGACTTGACTACTTCAGCCATGTTATTGAGAGTCATCGCCTGCATCTACCAAAGTGTTATTGACTGCTGCTGGTACATAGTTGCATAGTGATGGCATGATTCTTAATCCCAAACCATATACAGATGAGTATAGTCTTTACATCTTTTTTTGTAAAGTTCTTGAACGCGTTTACCTTAACAAACTCTTATTTCGGGCTCAACGGTAATTGTCACTCAAACTATTTGGGTTTATGTCTGGATTAGTTAAACTGCATTGTTTTGCTGAATAATTTGCTCATTTTCAAATTTCCTTTGAGTCAGTCTTCATCGAGCTACCAGCAGTATTTTACAATGCAATCAGATAAATCATAATTGAAAGCTTTTTCATCTAGGAACAAAGTAATTTACTGATCTGGATTTGTCTGGACCTGGTTATCTGTCTAATCGAACAGCCTAGGTTAATTTAAGAGTTAAAAACGCTGAGTAACAACTTTATATTCGTAACTCCAAAAGAAAAAGTTTTCAGCTCTCTGTTGTTCTATGTTCTGATACACAAATTTATTAAAGCTCACCCAAGCCAATAATGAAAAAGGTCATTCGGTATCTGGTGTTCAGGCCTTGAGCCCATTATGTGCCTTTGTAACCTGTTCCAATACTACCTACGTGATGGGTACCGAATCATTAAATATACATTAACAAAATATAAATATTACGCTGATGATATTTGTTCACAGGCTGCGACCGAGTCTGTAAAACAAGTTCTGCTTAATTCCTTTGCTGCTAGAGCTCTGAAAATTAGAACTCTGAAATTATCAGACAACACGTGCTCCCATTCTATACACTACACGACATCCCAAGTATGATGGTGATGGGCGAGCACTTCGTCACTACGGAGCATGCAGATTCTTTACAAATAAATAATAATTCAAGGTGGTGTCGTTATAATATCTAGACCTTAATGTATTTCTGGTAAACATAATAACGTGGTTCATTCCATTAAATTAACAGTTGAGAGACAAAACAATGGAACACTATTTCATGTATTTCACTGTATTTTGAATACAGTGTTTATGGGAAAATTAGTAACGTTAGTGTATAGGTACATTTTCATCCAAGCCCTCACATTCGTTTGAAACATTCAATATTCCCCGTATTGCTTTTGAGGGCAGTGCTGGTGGGAATCCTGAATTAATTAATGAAGAAATGTCAAAGATCCTTTCGGTTGCCTCTGGGTTATAATACCCTAAATCCGTAAAGCTTACATTGAGCAATCTGGAAAATCCTTGCTCAAGCCTGTCATTCACCATTAATAGTGTTAGGTCAGGGGCAGGTATCTTGCTTTAATCATTCACCTACAAGATTTTAATTATCCATTTGACTATAATAATGCAAACGTTTTAGCCTATAGCAAGTCTTTTATTGATAGAAATACAAGTAGATATAGTGATAATCCACTAAATATGAGCCCAGGTTTGTATAAGACCGAATCATTTATTTACACTGGTGGGTATAGGAGCGGAGAGCGGGGAGCCGGTCGGCCGAGCGGACAGAACACTGGCTTGTGATCCTGTGGTCCCGGGTTCTATCCCGGGCGCCGGCGAGGAACAATGGGCAGAGTTTCTTTCACTCTATGCCCCTGTTACCTAGCAGTAAATTAGGTACCCTGGTGTTAGTCAGCTGTCATGAGCTGTTTCCTGGGGGTGGAGGCCTGGTCGAGGACCGGGCCGCGGGGACATTAAAAGCCCCGAAATCATCTCAAGATAACCTCAAGAAGTACTCGATTGCTGTTTCCTGTTAAGAGGCTGATAGCTTTCCCTTTCCATAGCTTATGGTAAGCCTTACCCGCTAGATCCCTAGGAACACTACCCACCAAACGAATAACCACGAGGCATCCAAGCACTGCTGGGTGAACAGGGGTGTACAGTTAATAACTGGCGCCTAGTCATAGATCCCTTGCCAGGATACGAACCTTCGCAAAGTGCGGGGTGAGTGTGTTACCACTTCACCACTATCACATATGGTTAACTGTATTGCCTCCCTGATGTAGGGTAACAATGTTTAATGAGTCATGGATGCTCTCACGTCCCGTTTTGTAATGCTAATATATCATATTGTAACATTCTTCGTTTAAAGTTGTTTTATAGGGGTTTATTTAGTATTATTTTCCTACATATTTGATTGAGACATATTGTGATAATTAATATATTTGTATTTACACTATTACAATTTATCTTATTCTTATAAACTGCCATCCGCACTTCCATGGAAATAAACATTTCATTCACCTGGGCTCTACGAGTCTCGAACTGCTGACTCCACGCGTGAGAGCCGAAGCTCTATCGACTGGGCTATGAGTAGTCTTAATAAGGAAATTTTCCAAAAGCAGGATCCTACGGCCAAACTGGAATTTTCGACTTTCCCTGACTACTACTGAAGCTCAGAGGAATTAGTGATCCACGCACACCTCATATAATTTTATCCACTTAAAAATGTGTTTAATTATTTTAATAGGAATTAGATGAATTTACTAATGGATAAAGAAATGATTAAACAGGTCAAGTTTACATCTATGGCTCTGCTATGGATCTGGGAAGACCATCATAATGTGTCAGAAGCAAACTCAAAACTGCGACAGTGACAGTGACTAGGACGGGAAAGTGGAGACTCCTACAAAGACAAAAATTTCAAAGGTACAAACACAAAGTGTCTAACTAAATATAGCTTGATGAACGATTTTGCGAGCAGATTTTTGTATTTTCATACGTAATTTTCATTTGTACGTTCAATTATAAAATTGATATTTCTTTTGACATATTTAGCACTTTTTAGGGAGTAATTTTTGGGCATTCATTAAAATACTTTCGGTAGCCAGGCCTATGGGGTGGTTTGAGTGTATCTCACCCCTTGTGGAGTTTATAAGCTATGGATGCAGCATAAGTAGCCACCTATTCGCCAATATAGATAATAAGTAGCCACCTATTACGGGCTATTCATGCCCGTGCCAGCTCTTGAGTGGTCAAATCTTCATCAGTCAATCATATGTAACCAGTGTTAACTTCCCAGTGTTACGATGCCATCTGATTAAATTCTGTGGGAACGAATTTACTTCTGTGAAACTTTCAGCGATTGATCCTTTGCCAACTGCGATCGTCTCTACCTCAACATTACCCAAGTGGGTTGATGAGATGGGGTTGAATTTTGTTTAGAGAACCATCTACGGTCTCCTAGGTTCGGCTTGAGTTTCCTTATACTTTCATCTTCTTCTTCTTTGTGTTAATTTTTACTGGTTTTACAGAAGGCTATTTTGGCTGTAAAGAGTCGAAGAGGTGTCATTGTACTGTCTGGTGGCAAGAACAAAATCACAAGGTGATATCAGGGTATCTCTGTCGACGAATGCATAGTCCTGTATGACATCTTGCTTCTTTGACACTTCCGGTGTTCTCCCCTAGTTTGTCTATTTCCAGGCGTACATCCAGTGTACATTTATTTGTTCGAATGGCTATGAACCAATCCTCCGTCTTGCTTGGCTCAGCCAAGCTTGAAGAAGAATAGTACTAACCCGCCAGTTTTGTTTCGAATGCGATTTTTTTTTATAAGTTTTACTCCGAGAGGCGAGTTTATTGGGCAGCGCCACTCACAGTGTGAGTGGACACACCACCATAGCAGCATGTAAAACACTCCCTTTACTTCTTTAACTGTCTCAACTGAACAGCTCATCAAGCAAGAAGATTAACATTTGTCAACCCATATAAACTTACGATATTTTGCGGATGCGAAATGGGAAATCTTTTGAGAACAACTTTTATATATGACAAATAGTATTTTCCTAACTCAAACAATGTGGGGTTTACTATGCTACAGACATTTGTAATGTCTCTTAGATGTTCACATTCTGTCAGGTAGTGGTCAAGGTGGTGTCCGTCACTCTCACAACAGATTCTGCCACTCCGCTGCACAGTTGCTGTTTCCAACCCCGATCTCCATGGATAGTATTTGTATCCAAGGCGAATTCTCGATATTACTGATTCTCTTCCGCGACGACCTCCTCTTCATTCATAATGATTGGGATTGCCAGCTGCAACCGCACTGTATTAGCGCACAGATTCACTGTTTTTTTTTCTATCCGGCTCTCTTCAGTTACCTTGTCACGGTGATGTTTCCTGACAATACCTCTGATTTGTAGCAGTCTTGTGTTTGATGTTTTCAATATGGTCTCCTTCAGCGCCCTCAGCAGTCAGCACAGCTGTTCGTTCATTTCAACAGAGTCCAGCATGGAAGGGGATCCACAGGAATTGGGCGACTCATCACTGATTGGTTAGTACTCTCATTGCTCTCTTGATTTCAGCCACTATCGCAAGGCTTTCTGTCCAGTTTTTATTAAAGCTTCGTAGTGCTCTTTCAAGAAATCTTAACACCATAAAAATGGTAGTTAGTTCTGTTTGCGTTGAAGAGGCGTAGTTTGAAAGGCATTATTCTGAATTAGTGTTTGCTGCCCCAGCTCTGCCATTGATAGGCTTAGATGACACATCAGTGTAAGTTTGACCTAAGTCATTCCCAGCTTTTTTATAAATTTCCTCAAGATACTTATGCCTCATTTCTGGTTGTATCATGTTGGACTGTTTCATCGTCATCTCGTTAATGGTAATCCTATATGGTTCCTCTTCCTAAGGGGGGGGGGTAACATTTCATCAGTCATGACTTGCTCAAGCAGGTAAAGTTCTTCGAAGAAGGAGACTGACCGGAGTTACCGTTTTTTCTGTTTTCTTCTGTAAGTAGAACAGAATTTATTTTTTCTTGCCAATATCACTGTAATGGGGGTCTCTGGCTATCTTAATTGAAATGAATTAATTACCAAGAGAGAGTGCCAAACCATTACGACTTTATAGCACTTGGAAGGAGTCAGGATTAGGATTTAAGATAGGACAAGGGGGGGAAGGAATGGTGCCCAACCACTTCGATGGTCGGGGACTGAATGCCGACCTGCATGAAGCGAGACCGTCGCTCTACCGTGCTGTCCAAGGGGCTGGACATCTTAATTGCAAGACTAGCATTCAGTTCCCTGATTCTGCTTCTAACACTAGGAAAAGACAACTCCTCTCGTAGACTGGAGGTTTTGGTAGTTCTTTTGACTCCAAGAATGATTGTCATGGCTTTATTTTGTATGCTCTCAAGCCTTTTTATACAACTTTGGGAGTAAGTGCATAAAACTGGTGTGGCTTAGTCTATGGCGGAGCGCACATAGGCTGTGCCCATCATGCTAAGCACAGCAATAGAGGCTCCATGCCCATTCCAGGTCATAGCCTCTGGTGCCCTGGGCTGGCTTCTACATGTTCCTATGAGTTCGTTGAGCTCCTGTTTCTTTCTCTTGTTAGAGCCGACAGTGACGCCAAGGCACTGATAGTGGTCAACCCTCTCAAGTGTTTCACCTATAATTTGTAGTTCTTTATTTACACACACTTCCTTCCAAGGAGTTCAAAGAACTGTTTTATTTTTCCCAAGGTTGGGTCTTGTATTAGGACACCATTTGTATATCCCACTTTCTGCGTTCCTTCTGGAAATTCAATATTTGAAATGGCGTTCATAAGTTCATTGAATAATGTGGGGCTTAAGAATTCTCCTGGGGAAGAGGGGGGGGGGTCTTTAGTTTCATACTCATTGTTCTTTAGACTGTTCCGTTGAAGCAGACCTAGGCTTTCCTCTCTGAGATGTATTCAACCCATTCAGTTCATTTCATGAGTTTTCCCTTGATGCCCATGAATGCAAGCGATCGTCCACTATCGCAATCCCTTGTGCTTTGTCGAAGTCAAAGTCATCTAATACAGAGTACTTAACTGTACCATTAGCTACGTAACTGACTATTCAATTTGCTGTGCTCCGTCCTTTAACAAATTCATTGACTCCCTCCCCTAACCTGCACATTTTGTGCAACAGTCGGTTTAAGATGATCCATTCAAGTATCTTGCATGTGTATGACACGAGCCTGATAGGTCTGTAATTGTTAGGGTCGTTGGGCTTCAGTACAGAAACAATAATTGCGTGTTTCCATTGTGTGTGCAGCACTCTACTTATGAACAATTTGTTAAATAGACGGAGTAGTGGCACGCCAGACACCTCACACAGTGCATTGAGTATGTCGTAGATGACGCCACCTTCACCAGCCTCTGTACTTTTGCCCTTTTTCATAGCCTCCATTACTTCCTGGACTGTGATTGGTAGCCCGTAAATGTCGTCACTAGATTGTGCTCTTGTTATCCTAATTTGTCTCTTATTATACCGCAAGAGCTGTTCCCTGCTTATTTCTGCAGGGAAGGAGGAACGTGATACTGTATCACTCCACTTGAGTATTTGTTCCTTAGCCTTACCTTTGGTATCTTTGTGAGCAGCAGGCTGGGTTCTACTTCCCTTAGCTATCTGTATCTTTGCCCTCATATGTATTGCGGATGTTTCTCTTCCAATGGAGCTAGTGAAGTCAAGCCATTGTCTTTCTCGCTCTTTAATCTTCTATCCCTGGCTACATGACACAGTTGTAAACAGATCCTGATTTCATCCGCTTTCAGTCGGATGTCCCCGCTACTCTATACTCATGCTTCTTACATTTGCATTGAGCGTCTTTATGTAATCGTTCTCATGCCATTTTATTTTCTTCTTCCGAGCTTTACTTCGCCCAGTCGTATGGCACGGAACTCTGAGACAGCTCTCAATTTGGTAATTAAAGTCATTAACAAATATATCAGAGTCCTCAGGGATTTGGTATTCCATGAACCAGTCACTCAGCTTGTTTATGAAGTGTGGCCTCAAATCAGCTCCGAGTGGTAACCTCTTTATTTTATTTTTCTCTTTCCTTACCTTGCTAATGTCGACGGTGGTAATCGTTGCCCAGTGGTCACTACATAAACTGTGCAAAATGTGTGTACTGGCGTTCGTGTTCTGTGCATTCAGCAGAAGAGCATAGTCTATTGTTCCGACTCTGAGATGAATTGGCTGTTCATCACGTAGGACTTTTCACTTACCCTAACATAGAGGAACAGTTTCCGTCCATTGACATTGTGCTGATGATTGTTGGCATCAAAGTGTGAGTGCCTGGCATTAAGATCACCGACCAGTAGGGTAGGTTCTTCGTTAGTCATTTCAGGTAGTGTGTTTTGTTGGTTTTGCCAAGTTTGTCAAATCAAGTTTGTTTTGTGTCACATTTAGGTTGATTATATGTAGGGCAATATTATTTGAATGTAGGGTTATCTCCAGTGATTCATACTCATATCACATGTGAAGATCATGAATAATCTTTGCAGGTATGGTGTTACTGACATAGGTAATAAGACCCCATTTTCTTTCCCCAGTGGGCAGGGAGAACTTGTGATAATCGCTGAACCTTGGGCTGCAGTCATCACCCAACAGTCTTTCCTGTAGCACCATGACATCAGTTCGGTGTTAACGAATGTTTTATGTGATATAATAAAGTCTACTACGAACTCCATTGCAGTTCCACTGTAGGATGTGAGATTTTCTTCACTATAGTTATCCATTATGGAGGGTGTTGGTCATCAGGTGTGCTGTGTGCCGGACTGTCACTGGTGAGACTGTGTGCATTGGTGTTGTTCCATGTGCTGGTGTTACTGTGTGTATTGGTGCCACTGGTCAATGGTGTGGTTGTGTTCACTGGTGTTGTGCTCACTTGTATTGGTGTGTTCACTAGTGTTGGTGTGTTCACTGAGGCAATTATATCACTGTGTGCTGTCCTGTGCCCTGGCTCCATGTGTTACATCACCATGTACCAAGTTGCGACCTGCTGGACTCTCCCGAGACGATCTTTGGTCCTGCAGAATTTGGAATATGACCTCCTGGTTCTTCAGAATTTTTCACAGGGTATGCTCAAGTTCCTTTTGCTTGTTTTTTAATTTTTGAATGAGTGAGTGATTTTTTTATCACACGGGTAATACCGTTATTATACCACTGGTGATATTGCTAAGATGTTGGTTGGTGGGTCAGGAGGGGGAATGGTTGGTTGGGCTGGAAGAAGGGTGTGTTGGGGGTAGGGTACGGCAGGAGAGCGGGTTGACTGGGAGGTATTAGGAAGTATGGGTGGTGAGGTAAGGTTAGGGTTAGTGAGTGAGGTAGCGGTGCAACCCGTCCTCGCAAATTCATATAGTCAATATTGACTTATTAGTTACGTGCATAGGTGACATACTAAACATAATAGTTTCCCTTGAAAAGCTTCATAGAAAACACCAACCTTACCTAACCTACTTAGTATGTTAAAATAAGCATCTTATAGCTTCGTAATTACAATTCTTACTTAACCTATTATAGGTATAGGTTAGGTAATAATTGTAACTGCGAAGCAATAAGATGCTTATCTTAACATACTAAGTAGGTTAGGTAAGGTCGGTGTTTTCTATGAAGCTTTTTAAGGGAAACTATTATGTTAAGTATGTCACCTATGCACTTATTTAATAAGTCAATATTGACTATACGAATTTGCGTGGACGGGTTGAGCGGTGAGTGGGTTAGCGAGAGGAGGGAACTGGTTGTGCCTGCGTGGGGTGCAGATGGGTCACCCCACTCGTACCCCAGGCTGTTGTTGATCTACTGTAAGCTTCAATCTAGGCTGGACCCCTGGGCTTGCTGTTGTGCTGCTCACGAAGCCATTTCCACCCCTGTTCACTAGTCCACCTGTGGCTTGAGTCGGTGTTCTTTTCGATCCCAGTCAATCATGACTCAGCCTGCAATATCGATTCCAGGCATGATGGGACTGCCTGCAGTTGACACATTTAGGTGTTACACTACCACCTTCACCCCATTGAATTTTATCCAGACAATGTTTGGCGATGAGATAGCCACTGCAGTACCCACACCGTTGGGTAATCCTACCGTTGACAGTTGCCACATAAATATTGCACACAGCGATTGCTTGATTTTTGGGTAGTCCCCAAGGTACATTGTTGAACTGGCCCAAAATATCTTGTCAAGGTCTTTGAGAAAATCCACGTCAGGATGAATACTGTAGTTCTTTATTGTAACTTTAGTTTGGTCTGTCGGTTTGATACCAACAATTTAATATTCTTACCTTGCTACTCATGGCTTGTCTCTGTGAAGAACCGCAGGGCACTGCCTCCATGCACCCGTGCAATGACGTTGCCACCTACACATCTGCTCTCTATGTGATACTCCGCTCTGTGGGCGCAGGCGGCCTCAATAATCCATTTTGCACTTCTCTGCTGATGTCAATCTCGACTTCTTTGTAATCATTGTCATCCTCTGTTGATTTTGTGTCACCGCCACCATCATTGTTGAAGAGCCCCGGGCCGGTAACTTCACTCATGCTGCAGGGCCCCGGGCTGGTAACTTCACTCATGCTGCAGGGCCCCAGGCCAGTAACTCCACTCATGCTGCAGAGCTCCGGGACGGTAACTCTACTCATGCTGTATTCACCTAGCCGTGTTTGCGGGGGTTGAGCTTTGCTCCTTCGGCCCGTCTCTCAACTGTCAATCAACTGTTTACTAACTACTTTTTTTCCTACACCACACACACACACACACACACACACACACACACACACACACACACACACACACACACACACACACACACTCACACACCAGGAATCAGCCCGTGACAGCTGACTAACTCCCAGGTACCTATTTACTGCTAGGTAACAGGGGCATACAGGGGTGAAAAAAACTTTGCCCATTTGTTTCTGCCTGGTGCGGGAATAGAACCCACGCCACAGAATTACGAGTACTGCGCGCTATCCACCAGGCTACCAGGCCCCTGGTAGCCTGGTGGATAGCCTGGTGTAAGGCTCCGGGCCAGTAACTCCACCAATGCTATAGAGCCCGGGCGGGTAACTCCACCCATGCTGTAGAGCCCCGGCGGGTAACTCCACCCATGCTGTAGAGCCCCGGG
>WNGS01113939.1:0-13749 GCA_020271785.1 Procambarus virginalis
GCAATGATATCCCTGTTTTGTTTCAACAAACATAGGAATCTGCCTCATGCCAATAGTGACTGCCCAGACAGGTACAAGAGGAGTGTTGTCATGCTTACGTCGACCGTGCTCTCAGCCACAGCTCAGGATGGAAGCAGTCGATGAAGAACTCTGTAGGTAAGCAGGTCCTAGTCAACAACTACTTCTCTAATGGTTTTGATGAAGACATCATAAAAAGAAAGGGAAATGCCATGCAACCTCTGAAGAGTCAACTAACACCTGTATCCCCTATTAGACTTTTTTACAGGAACTTCTTTTCGACAGCTCATAAAATGGAGGAAAGAGTCCTGAAAGATATTGTTGATAGGAACGTTATCTATACAGACAAAAATCATAAAATACAATTGACGATTTACTATCAAACCAAAAAAAAAAAATGCCAACCTACTCATGGAAAAACTCTCCAGACACAAAGCAGAATGCCTTGAAGGAAACCAATGTCGTCTATGCCTTCAAATGCCCACTTGGGATTGTAAGCCCCAAAGAACTCAGTATATAGGCAAAACGACGTTTTTCCAGGTGATTAACAATGCATAAACAACAGGCTCCATAAAGAAACATAAAATCACCTCACACAACCAGACCATCACCAGAGAAATCGTAAACACAGAAATCATCGATGGATACAGCGATAGCAGGAGGCTCGACATCTGTGAGGCACTACACATCAAAAAGTCAACACCAGCAATCAACAGCCATTAATGCACAACTATATTCTACCCACTTCAAGGCTCCGAACCAATATAGAATCATAAAGAGGAAGTATGGGCCAATAGGCCCTCTGCAGTTACTTCCATTCTTATGTTCTCGTATCCAATTAATACCCATAGTATCGTGTTTTGTCTTGTTTGTCACAAGTTTGTTCACCTCACCCAAAACTATTGTACCATATCACCTCACCCAATGAGAGTATAAGAATGGACGGATTGCGTGTTTACAGGTTACAGTTGTGTGTAAACTAAAGTCTTTGAAAATGTAATAAGTTATTACGGAATGCGTTCAGGCGTCGCGTCAGACTAAAAATATAAAATAATTTGGGGAATTGATTTTTCAATTATCGACAGTGAAAGGAAACATGAGAAATATTGAGAAAATTCGTGTTAGAATTATTAATCTTACCTTTTCGGTCATATTTAACATATATATATATATAATGTGTGTGTGTAAATCACGAAAATCGACAAGTGATGAAAAATGTGAGTCAGACCTCGGAGGAAGAATTGAAACGGAAATTTCCTTAAGTACTTTCGTATATTAATACATCTTCAGAAGGAAGGAATTCTTTCTGAAGATGTCTTAATATATATATTAATTCTAATAAATTAGAATTAAAGTATGATTAAAACAAAAGCAGACATAATTGTTTCGTCTGACAACACAGCCCATTAACATTGTGAATGGCACAATAGAGAATTACACACATTGTAACACAAATGAAGATTAACACACTCCTTAACCATCACTTACCTGTCTAACACCCTCAACAGGAACCTCCCTGAGGTGGGTACACACACCTCACCCCTTGACATCCGGGGGGGGGGACCCAAGGGTTCCAGTCCTCCACCACTGACCTGATCAACGTCACGACCTACACAACCACTAGCAGCTCCCACGCCCGAGGTAGGCGCAACCTCTGCACCACATCCTGCGATTACCACCAGGTTAGGAACATCGTTCACGATGCTTGCACCACAACCACTCGCTGCATTCTTTTCCAATTGCTTTTAGACCAACTCGACGGGTCTAAAGTGTGGGTCTCGACGGGTTTTGTCTCGAGTAAGATTGCCACAAGCACCAGCTGATAGTGACCATACCTGAGCTTCGAACTAGGAACAGGGTCATCTTGAGGTTATCTCGAGATGATTTCGGGGCTTTTTAGTGTCCCCGCGGCCCGGTCCTCGACCAGGCCTCCACCCCCAGGAAGCAGTCCGTGACAGCTGACTAACACCACGGTACCTATTTTACTGCTAGGTAACAGGGCATAGGGTGAAAGAAACTCTTCCCATTGTTTCTCGCCGGCGCCTGGGATCGAACCCAGGACCACAGGATCACAAGTCCAGCGTGCTGTCCGCTCAGCCGACCGGGTCGCCACCACTCACTGGAGTAGGTGGGACTGGAATACCTGACAGTACCCACTGCACGGTTAAGTTACTGGCACTGGCATGACCTGGCTCCACTGCTCTACCTCCAGGACGCACTACCTCACAGGGAATTTACCCCACACATCACGTCGTCGACCACACCCTCACTAGCTGGTCGTCGGAGGAACACCTTTCACACTACACCAGCCAGAGACAATGGAGCTGCTACACGAGGAGCACCCACATGCACAGGGACCAAGCCAGGAATGCCATCATCACTCACTACTGTCACTGTTGACCTTGGAGAAAAATACACTAACATCAACGGTGCAAATCGGGAGAATTCATTTTCTCGATAAATATTCACCCTCTTGAGGTTATCATGAGTAGTAGGGATGACAGTCCAGCGACAATTTTTGTTATCAGGACCAGTCGTCCATAGACTATCGGGTTTCTTTATAAATTTCCCAGTCGTCCATAGCGTGTCGGATTTCCAGGTAAATTTCCCGGTCGTCACTGGACTGTCTGGTTTCCTGATAAATTTCCGATTTGGCATTAAAGAATTCTTATGAGAAATATTTCGGAGATCTTTAGAAGTTTAAGAAAATCTTATAAAAGTCGAGGTAACGTTCGCTTTCGTATTACTGAGAATAAAGGTCATAAACAGATATTTTAGACCGTATACTTTTAAGTAGAAATCTTAATTATATACAAGTTTGTAAGTAAGTAAGTTCCCTGCTACATGAGACACCATTAATTACCCAGCCTCCCCCCCCTCCCCCTCCCCCCACCCCCCCCCCCCCCTGCCAGACGCCGCAGCCGTCTAGTCAACCTCACCTCGCCAAAACAGGTGTTACCTCTTAATCTTACCTTAATGTGTCTGTAATATCTAACCTGCCCCTCCCCTATACCCTCTCTCTCCCTATTACCTCCCCCCCCCTACCCTCTCTCCCTATTACCTCCCCCCCTACCCTCTCTCCCTATTACCTCCCCCCCTCCCCTACCCTCTCCCTATTACCTCCCCCCCTACCCTCTCTCCCTATTACCTCCCCCCCTACCCTCTCTCCCTATTACCTCCCCCCCCTACCCCTCTCCCTATTACCTCCCCCCCTACCCTCTCTCCCTATTACCTCCCCCCCCTACCCTCTCTCCCTATTACCTCCCCCCCCTACCCTCTCTCCCTATTACCTCCCCCCCCTACCCTCTCTCCCTATTACCTCCCCCCCTACCCTCTCTCCCTATTACCTCCCCCCCCTACCCTCTCTCCCTATTACCTCCCCCCTACCCTCTCTCCCTATTACCTCCCCCCCTACCCTCTCTCCCTATTACCTCCCCCCCTACCCTCTCTCCCTATTACCTCCCCCCCCCTACCCTCTCTCCCTATTACCTCCCCCCCCTACCCTCTCTCCCTATTACCTCCCCCCCCCTACCCTCTCTCCCTATTACCCCCCCCTACCCTCTCTCCCTATTACCTCCCCCCCCTACCCTCTCTCCCTATTACCTCCCCCCCTACCCTCTCTCCCTATTACCTCCCCCCCCCCCCCCCACCCTACCTGTTTCCAACCTTACAGCCCTTGCGGGTCCTTGTTGGTGTCAATCATGGAATTAACGTGAGACTTGCTAGAATGTTTTATGTATCATTTATACGCTCTGTGATTGACTACAATGCTCTACATCTCACACTGTATACTGACAAAGAGCTGAAATCTCTTGAAACCTTGCAAAACGAAGCTATGCGTCTCATCCTTGGGGCTCCGAAGTCCACGAGAATAGTTAATATGAGAGCAGAGTTAAAATTACCTACCATAAGTGAGAGAATTTTGTCTATTAGCACAGTTTTCGGCGTGAAGGCATTGAGTCGATCTAGGCAACACATGAAGTTTCAAGCTAAACTTTCTAATATGCTGCACTCACCTGAGGTCTATAGAAGAAGAACGAAATCTGATTATGTATATTGGTTCTATAAGGTAGCCAACTCCATCAAAATATTAAATATGTACCCAACTCAACTAATGATTAATCAACCAATTACTCCATGGGATAACTGGGATTTATCAGTTGATTTTGTAAATGCGCCCAAGAAAGATAGTGTGCACTCTACATTATTAAAACAGTTAACACTGAAAAGCATCACTGAGAGTACTCAGAGTATGGGTAACGATGTGTATCAGTGCTATACCGACGGCTCTGTAGAAGAAGGTGGACGATGTACCGGATGTGCATGTAATATATTTGAACAATCTACTCTCGTACATACAGCAATGAAGCGCGTCAATGACTGGGCAAGTACAACTCAAACCGAACTTGCAGGCATATACCTTGCCACTGAATTTTTAAAAGACAAAGGCAGTGGACTTATATACTGTGACTCGCAGAGTGCACTCCTGGCATTGAACGCACATATTAGTGACACCCAGAAAATAGTCAGTGATATTCGAATGAATGTTTTAGCTGCTAAAGAAAACAGATTTGAAATTAAATTCCTATGGATACCATCACATGTTGGCATCTTAAGGCATGACACTGTTGATATGCTTGCAAAGACAGCCTGTAGAAAACCAGTGGTAGAAATTGATATGGGTATTTCATTAGCAGTGACAAAGAGAATACTTAAACAAATATCTAATGAAGATCTCACCGACCTAACAAATTCACAAAGACCTGAAAGCTGTAGCATTAAATATTATGATAGATATCGTGAGGAAACATTCACATATGGGACTAATAGAACAAGAACCCGGCAATGTGATGTTATAGTGGCCAGAATACGCCTGGGATATAGACGTATCTGGCAGCTTTCTCAAAACCCAAATGTCGAGTACACTATGTGTCAACTTTGTGAAAGAGAAAACATGCACTCTCTTGAACATTATATTGTAGAATGTCCCATACTGGCTGACTTTCGCCCCCCTGGGCTAAGGTATGCTGAACTTTGTAATTACTATATGAGTACTGGAACACTTGATGATATATTGGACTTGTACCCAAGATTGACCATGTAATAGATTAATTATACAATGTATGTGATGTAACTATATAACCTGAGCTTGTAAAAGCACCTTAATCACCTTCAGTGATTAAGTGCTTAATTGCACACTAGTTTCTTTATCAGCTATCTCACCCTGTCAGAGTAAATGAGATAAATGTCTGTGAATGCATGTGTGTATATATGTATATGTGTGTGTATGTGTATGTATGGGTATAAAGTATATATGGAAGCTGATCAGAATTACATTTCACCTTTGTAAATGTACATTAATGACACTGTGTAGATGACACATCGAACACTTTATGTAAGGCATACATAAATCTGTGTATCTATGTATTTACGTATATAGGTTAGCTTAGCATTTTTAAAGCACCGACTCACCTTCAGTGGTTGATTGTTCAATAAACCCTTCAAATATATGTTTAACACATCTCTAACCCTGTCTATGGAGGACAGAAGAAAATGTATATATGCTGGTTAGCATTGTTAATGTGTGGCCACGTCTGTGGTAGAAAACAATAAAAACAAAATAAAAAAAATAAAAAATACCCCTTACCTCATAACCTTCATCGTTATCTTGATATAATTTGTTCATATTTCCATATAGCTATTTATATTTTAGACATCGTAATGTTAGTTCCTTTACACCAAAACGAGTCAGTAGATCAGTTTTACACAAACCAAGTGAGACATCTCAATATGACCTTCAACATTTAAGCTGCCCCAGGCCTGAGACCTTAATAAACACTTTAATGCTCACGGCGCCCGTGAAAAAAATAGCGCATTGTGCGCGCGGCGTTTTGGGCTCTTGAGCGTAAACACCAAAAAGTGTGTAATCTTTTCACTCTCCTGACACCAATTCTCTGGCTACGTATTTCATTTTGGTATCAATGTGTTGGCAATAGAATTCTCTAAAAGATCATATGTATAACATGTCACCAAAGCATTAGCTATCCCACCACGAAATAAATAAAACGTAGATCACTGGCCGTGACGCCCAAACAGCAACAAAATGTTCATACTCTTTTGTTTGTTGTCAGCTCTACATTAGTCCTACAGCGTTATATATTATATCGCTGAACTCGCAATCAAATTCCCTACACAGACATATGCATATATATGTAGAATCATGATCGCGGCCAACACCAAGAGTGTGTGAAGTGGCGATTACCCTCGTTGTCAACAACTCAATAGTCTCTCCTCTTAAGTTCCAATACAATGCCGTTTTCTTTAAAAGGCCATGTGCCTATTAAAGAAAACGAAACTTTAATGGCAAACATTTTCATACAAACCCCAAGTCGATCGAATAAGAATTGGATTTTATGTTTTTTTTTTTAGATCGGCCGGATATTTACGACGCGGTCGCACAACCGATAGAAATATAGCCGTCGTGTATGTACGGGACGGGCGCGCGAAAGTGATATTAAATTAATTCAATAGTTAAGCCGTTAAAGCTGCAAATGTGCAACAAACAGCCATGAATCCACCAGCTACAACGTTAACTAAACCTAGGTCCTGACATGAATCTAATACAGAGTTAAGAGTGTTCTGTGTGTTAGCATACCCAGTGGTGTGTATCATTATATCATCAGCATAGCTAATGATGTCCCAACGTCCACATAATTAGCTATGCTGATGATATAATGATACACACCACTGGGTATGCTAACACACAGAACACTCTTAACTCTGTATTAGATTCATGTCAGGACCTAGGTTTAATTATCTCAGCAGAGAAAACAAAGATACTAAATCGGCGCCCACCCAGGCAGGGAGGAGCTGTTCGCAAGATGCAACTATCTGATGGCTCCCAGCTTGACTATGTAAACAGATTCAAATACCTTGGCCTTGAGGTGCCACTGTATGGTCCTGTTGTATTCAGACTCTGTCGTCAGTATAAAGAGAGGCTCCGAGCTCTCAAGGCTGTTGCAGGTTATCACTCAGGCTATGGTGCCAATGTCAGAATTGTCAAAATGATGTACCTTGCATACATCAGATCTTTAGTGGATTATGCTGCACCTCTGCTTGTTTTGATGCCTGAAAGAAAGCTTGGAGGGCTTGAAAAATTGCAGAACGAAGCCCTGAGGATAATCCTTGGGTGCCCTCGTACCACAAAGATACTTAATATGAGAAAGGAACTTAATATTCTGAGCGTTGTTGATCGTGTTACTGAAATTAACTGTCAAATTGGTATAAAAATGCTTAGGCTAACTCATCCTAATCCTTGCACAGAAGCCCTCCAGACTTACTTTATTGAAGATCAGCATTGTTCCAAATGGATAACAAAAACTGGAACTCAACTCAGAATGTATGGGGTTCATGATTTGTACCAAGAGAAACAACAACGGCACTTTCCTGCACCGTGGGAGGTTACACCCTTTCCAGTTTTAATCCCTCCCTTTCCACCCAAGAAGCAAATTAGAGATAAGCCCAAGCTTCGTCTTGAGGCAAAGCTCAACGCCTTAAGCCATATTGATGCTCTGTCCACAGAGCATTCTCTCTCTCAAATCATATACACTGATGGTTCCCTACACCGCACCACGGGTGCAGCTGGAAGTGCAGTTGTTCTGACAATGGGCGATGGCTTGTACTTTGAGTGGGGAGTCCGTATAAACAATTGGGCCTCTACCCTTCAGACTGAACTATTTGCCTTGATCCTTGCACTGAAATGTGTACAAGTTTCCAAACTTGATACATTAATTGTAAGTGACTCCTTATCATCCTTAAATGCTCTCAACTCTTTAAGACACAACTGTAACATGCTCGTGTCCGAAGCTAGACACAAATACAACAAAATTATTAAGGATGGTAACAGAGTCCATTTCATGTGGTCTCCATCTCATGTTGGCCTCCGAATGCATGATAGAGCTGATAAGTTAGCCAAAGAATCTGCCTTTAAAGGAGCCGTTGAGTGTAACCTTGGATTGTCAATGAGCAATCTGAGAGCAGCAGTACACCGAGAACTTCAACAAGATCTTGTAGATCTGAGGCAAAGTGAAATTGACACCAGTAATTCCATCTATCATCATACTATCATGCAAGAGGAGCCACACATCTATGGATCATCCAATAAAATCAGCAGACTTCTAGATGTTACTGCTGCTCGGCTTAGACTCGGTTACAAGTATCTCTGGGAATTCTCATTATCTGCCGATGTAGACCTGACCAAATGTAAACTGTGTCAACAAAATTATTCGGACACCCTCCGTCACTATGTGATGGAGTGCGAAAAGATACGTGAATTTAGAGACAATTCTATAACCAATGTTCCAGCGATGTGTAAATATTTCATTCAAAAAGATCTGCTACCAGAAATTTTAGCCAAATATCCCCAGTTTGCTAACTGTAGGTAGTAACTGAGTGATTGTAACCTATCCACCGCTGCCCACTGGATGGGGGGCGGTGTGCAGGACAAACATATAAATTGTGACACTAGCTCTCCACATATGTCAGTTGCTTAATTTAGAACCTGTACTTGAGGTCGATCTCGAACCCATTGTTGATGTGACGACTTATATTGAATTTTGTAACTAGCTCATCAAGATTGTAACTTGCTTAGCTAAATGAATTGTGGGGTTCAGTCCCTGAGCCCATTATGTGCCTCTGTAACCCTTTCCACTACCGCCCACAAGATGGGTATGGGGTGCATAATAAATGAACTAAAACTAACTACAACGTTAACTGCTTTTTCACGTTATGTCAAAATTATGCATTTGCAAAAACATTGCTGTATTTGGAAGTGCTTACATATTACACATGGAATACCAGTAGAAAATCATTTGAACGACATAAACGAGGAGAGCGAGTCGACGGACGACCTGGCATATTCAAACAAACTACAACAGGCAGACTGTACACCGTCCGTCCCAATCAAGATGAATGGTTCTTTCTTCGCATGCTGTTGGTAAATGTGCCCGGTCCAACGTCTTTCCAGCAATCGAGATTTATCAGCGGCGTAACACATGCCACTTTTCGTAGTGCATGTCAAGCTCTGAATTTATTGGAGAACGACCGACACTGGGATGTATGCATTAATGACACGTCCAACACGTCACATCCAAATCAAATTCATGCATTGTTTGCAATCATATTGACCACCGGCTCTCCTTCATCTCCAACAGAGTATGAGAGAAACACAAATCACACATGGCTGAAGATATTGTCCGTCGAATATGCAAGGAAAATTCCAAAATGAACATGAATTTCACAGCAGAAATCTTCAACGAAGTGTTGATAATGTTGCTTAGATTTGATTTGCTTAGAAACCGCAAGCAAAGTTCTCATTCAATTGGGAATGCCATCACCGAATTGATCTGCTGCTGCTTCGTTCAATGTAGAATTGCGTCATGAACAAAATTACAGCACGAGTGATCTGTTATCGTATGTGCAATCAAATATTCTGAAGCTAACACTTGAGTGAAAAGGCATTTACGATCAAATAATTCAAACTGTCATTAACGGGTTTGGAGAAATCTTCTTAGATGCGCCGGGAGGAACTGTAAAACCTTTCTAATTAGATTGATTTTTGCAGATTTTTTTATCCCAAAATGGCATAACCTTAGCTCTTGTATTGTACGGAATAGCTGGGACATTGCTACCAGATGGAAGAATTGCTTCTTTGACTTTGAAATCGCCATTGAACATGCAATTCATTGAAACTCCCACGTGCAACATTTCTAAAGCATCCGGCATGGGAAAAGTAGTGCAGAAATGTAAACTTATTATTTTGGATGAATGCACAATGGCCCACAAAATAGCTCAAGGCTCTTTATCGATTATTGAAAGATTTGCGTAGAAACATTTGAACATTTGGGAACGCATTATTATTGCTTCCAGGAGATTTCATGCAAACATTACCTGTAATTTCTCGATCGACATCAGCGGACGAAATAAATGCTTGCCTGAAATACTTTTTGTGGTGCCACATAAAGATGTAAAATTAACTACAAATATGAGTGTCCAACTGCAAAACATCTTATCAGCCGAGATATTCTCACATCAATTTCTGGAAATTGGGAACGAAAACGTGCCGGTTGATCTGACCTCAGGACGAATTTCTTTGCCTCATAACTTCTACAATTAAGTGACGTCAAAAGAAGAATTGGTTGAAAAATTATTTCCCAATATTCAAACCAATTATAAGAATCACGATTGGCTGAGTGAACGAGCTGTTTTTGCGGCCAAGAACAAAGACGTCTTAGACTGAATAGTATTGTCAAGTTTTAACAGACAAAGGCAGTCACATACAAGTCCGTCGACACTATGGTGGAAGCAGATGAAGCGGTTAATTATCCAACAATTTTTTAATTCACTCGATCTGCCAGGGATACCACCACAACACGAACTGCAATTAAAAATTGGCGTGCCAATTATGTTACGAAATATCAACCAGCGAAAGCTTAGCAACGGCACGCGGCTTGCAGTAAAAAATTATTCAGCAACGTCGTAGAAGCAACAATCTTGACAGGACCTTTCAAAGGTGAATATGTCCTCATTCCTCACATTCCTATGATTCCAACGGATTTGCCATTTTAATTTTAAGAGATTGTAATTCCCAATTCGATTGGCGTTTGCAATCACCATCAACAAAGCTCAGGGCCAATCTTTAGAATTGTGCAGTTTAGATGTAGACACGGATTGTTTCTCACATGGACAATTATATATTGCATGTTCTAGAGTCGGCAATCGGATAATCTCTATCTTCTCAGACAGGGGAACAAGAACAAATATTGTATACCCACAAGCATTGTAAAATTAAAATGTTATAAACGGGCATTTTTTCTTCTTTCTTTTCCATTTAACCAGACTGAGCCACAGCAACGCTTGGTGGCTACAGCTATTTATAATATGGCTTCTTAAATTCTAACTTTCTCTAACAGCCAAATCTATTCATACGCTTATATCTTGGCGTTTCACTAGGCTCTTCCTGAAAATGTCATCGAATGAATGAATGATATACAGGAGAAGATGCCCATTGGGGCGAGCCTTGAAGTGGGGACAGCTGAAGAGAAGTCGGTGAGAGGAAATGCTGAAGTTGAAGAGAAAAGTGCCAGGGCTTGACCCAGCTGCGTGTCCGAGTGTCGATGCTGTAGCAACCCCACATCTGGCTAGGCTGGGAGACGGGTCTGGAAGGCGGCAGTGGCAGTTCTTGTTGCTGTGTGGTTTTCTTCTTTCTTCTTTTTTCTTTCTTCTTTCTATTTCTTCATGCTTCTTGTAATCATCTGATGTTTGTACTCGGAGTAGTCACTGTTGAAGAGGTCAGGTGACAGTGTAGACTCATCGCATTCCTCGAAGATTACGTTGTTATGCAAACTGAATGTGTTTTCTGGGTAGGCCTGCTTCATGATGTCTGCCGTCATGTTGTACATCTGGCTGGAGAACCGTCTGAACTCGGGCCATCCGACTGCATTCCTTTCACGCTGTTGACGCACTGCTGCTATTTCAGGAGTTTCCATTTCTGGAGTTTCTACACAATCTGTCTCCTGGGCTGAGGGTGGTGAGTGTGCTTCAATGTCAATCGAGGCAGTGGAGTCATCATCGGAAGACAAGTGTTGGTTTGCAGAAACATCAGGTGTAGGTACATGTGAAGCTGGTGTAGTCTCAGGTGCTGCTGGTGTAGTCTCAGGTGCTGCTGGTGTAGTTTCTGGCGAAGTTGGTTTAGTCTCAGGTACCACTGGAGAAGTAGATAGTTCGTCTGGAGTAGCAGTGTGCAAGGATATTGCAGAATTTATGGCAGATTGCACAGGGTGGGCGTCAGTAGACAGGATATCTGCCAATGCATTTGAAGAGATGGTAATGTTAGAAGCAGAAGTGGTATTTGTTGCTGAAGTCGTAGCACTGGCGTTGGCTGAGGCTGTTGTCGTGAAGAGTTCGTCACGAACAGTAAATGTTGGTAAACCGTTGTCAGCGTACATGATGTTTAGAATTCGTACAAATTCTTTGGTGTTCGTGCCTGCAATCATTTCAGCAGTGCGGATGAGTCCCATTATGACACTGTGATTCCTGTTAGGGAGCAGCATCTGGTGAGGTGAGGGCTGGCTTGTTGATTCAGCAGAGTGAAGTTGTGGCTGTCGCTGCTGCGTCGCTGATTGGTTGGCGGACTGGGACCCAGGGCCCCAATGGGGAGCAGTCTGTGCAGAAGCTCCGCCCCCTCCCGGAAGCAGAGGAAAGTTGGCGGCTTGCACGTTGAATGTTGATGGTTCACGTCGTGTGGTGTTGGCTTGCCTGGCTTCTGTCATCTTCTGTATTTCTTCACGTCTTCGTGGACACTCAGCAGAGACGGCAGTATGGTGACCTTGGCAGAGAAGGCATTGTAGGAAGTCGCTGGTGCATTGTTTGAAGTGGTGATTCTCGGCGCACTTGCTGCACCGTTGGTCCTGAGAGGGGCATTGTTTAGTGAAGTGCTCATAACTATAGCACTTAAAACACTGTCGTAGCTGGTAATAATGTTCTTTGGTTATTTGTCGTGGTGTACAAGCGAGGCCGAAGCACCGGAAGCCGTTGATGGTAGCAGAGGAAGCTTCCTCAGGTGAGGTGAAGGTTACCTTCATGGTAGAGAGAGATGGCTGTCCTGCACAGGGATGAATTTGACAGTGACTGCAGTCAAGGAAGGGTTATTTTCGGTTATGCTGGTGGCGACGTCGGTTGTAGCTTTTTCGGAGATGAGGGAGCTCACTCTCCTCACAAAAACAGTCCTGGCCGCGAGGTAGTGTCGTGGTGGGGTGAGGAACATGTGCGCCTCCTCGAGAGCAGTAAGGTTGATGGGGTTAAAGAGACGTTGTACGGCCTCGGCACTACTGAACAGCAGTTGAGGGAGCCCTTCATCGTCGGCTACGACGTCCAGTGGTGCAACGTTGGTTTTTGCGGTGATCAAGTCAGATATCTCTGACCGGGTCAGGGTCTGGTTCCCTCTAAATCGTACCTTGATACGCTAGATCATGGTGGCTCTAATCGTTGCTGCCCAATGTTTACCCACCCGGCAGTGCTGGGTGCAGGAGAGCCTGATCTAGAGGGTTGCACTTTCTTTAAGAGGTCTCCCGTCTCTTACCGGTATAATGCACCGGATCAGGGTGGGGTCTGACCTCCTAAAGCAAAGTACTCTGTGCGTTGTAATGTCATCGTTCCATCGCTGGCCACATTGAGAAAATTCTACAGAAGATAACTTAGGACTACTAGGAACTTTTAAATGTTAATAAAGCTCATCCTCGCTATCAGAAATTATATACTCTTCAATTCTGCTAGTTATACATTTTTTATTGGCCTAGCCCCTATTGCTCTTACACGATCAGGAGAGCTCCAACCACTATACCCTGGCTGTGGTCACATTTTATTATCTAATGTATCTTGCTCATTATATACAGAGGGAGTTTTACCTTTCATTTCTCCGCAAATATCAGTTTCATCATCGACTACTACTAACTACTACTACTACTAACAGAATTTTCAACAGTATCAAGATCTTCACTAGGTTCTCATTTGACACAACATCGTCATCGCCACATTCCACAACGTCATCTACGTATCAACATCAACCTCAGGGGAAACGGGCATCAGGGTTAACGTTTGTAGTCTCAGGGTCTTGCCTCTTCTAAAAAATATTCCTCAACAGCTCCGTCATCTCTCTACTTTTCGGCGCTATAT
>WNGS01113956.1:0-13691 GCA_020271785.1 Procambarus virginalis
ATCCTCATTGACTATTGGAGCCATCTATCGATTTCCCAATACTACCTAGCTTCTTTCTCAGACAACCTAAGTAATCTTTATTATACAACAATCTCACACAAAAACCACATCATTCTGGGAGAGACTTTAATATTGACCTGGTCAACAAAATTGCTCTCAATTGACTATTTCCTTCCAACAGAACCTCCTGTGCTAATCCCACAATCACCAAACTACCCGAGTCACTCAAACATCAGCCACTACCTTGGACCACATATGACAAACATAACAGCTCCCCTTGTATCTGGTATAATCTACGACAGAACAACTGACGCACTATCCTACCTTTCTCATAGCGAACATGGACATAACACCACCAAAAAGCGAAACTTTCATTTAGGCTACACAGTGAATCAGCTTTGGGCAATCTTACAGATGCATTTCACAATATTAACTGGATTCTGAATTCAATAATACCCAGGATATAAATTCATTAGCTAACCTCTTCCTCTCCAAAACTCTAAGCCTCTACAACCTTCATTGTCCCCTTCTTACCAAGCAAGTAACTGACAAAAGATTAAACAATCCATGGCTCACAACGGCATTCTCAATTCAATCAACAAGAAACATGAATATGAAAAGAAACTTAGGATTGGCCTAGTTTCAAAGGAAGTAGCTAAAAGGTACTCATCAATGCTTACCAGTATCATAAGAAAGGCAAAACTTGCATATTATGTGAATAGATTCAATGAAGCAAAGGCAACATGAAAAGCACTTGGAAAACATCTCTAGTATCCTAGGAACTAAACAACACTCACATAACCAAATAAAACTCTACAAGGATGGGATATACCGTCAACTGATTTAGAAATGGCAATGAATTTAATAGTTTCTTTTCATCGGTTGGTGCTAATCTTGCCAGTAAAATCCCACAGACTCAGACACATATTAACACATATCTCTCAGGCAGCTATCCAAACTCTCTACTCCTTTCACCAATCAGCCCGGCAGATGTTGTGTCCATCATACACTCTCTAAAACAAAGGCAGGGAACACCAGTGAAATTCCGTCCATTGTATACAGAGAGCCTCCCATGCCCTTGCCCCACCCATAGCCCTACTGTTCAACAAATCTATAGAGTGTCACACCTTCCCTGATATCCTCAAAAAGCAAGAGTAACGCCAGTCCATAAAGGAGGCAATCCGGCGGACATAAACAATTATAGACCAATATCAAATCTACCCATTCTATCAAAAATATTGAAAAAATTATTTACAAACAGCTCTATTCCTACCTCGTAAATTCGACATACTCAGCCCCTGCCAGTTTGGCTTCAGGTCCCAAAAGAGCACCAACGATGCAATCATTAGTCTCCTTGACGTAATCTACTCAGCACTTGACAAAAATGAGTTTCCGATTGGACTCTTCATTGACCTAAGAAAAGCCTTTGATACTGTTAATCACAACTACCTCTTACTTAAACTCCAGCATTATGGAATCCGAGGCCTTGCCCTTGACTACATCCGATCCTATCTTAGTGACAGACACCAATATGTAACTATCAATGAAACAACTTCTTCCACTCTACCAATTACCGTTGGAGTGCCACAGGGCAGTATCTTAGGACCTCTTCTATTTCTTATATATATAAACGATCTGCCTAATGTCTCTAATATTCTCAAACCTATATTGTTTGCTGACGATACTACTCTTATCTATTCAGACCTCAACCCACATACACTAAATAATGTTGTGAATAATGAATTAAAAAAAGTCCACTTATGGATGTCAACTAACAAACTAACATTAAACATCGAAAAGACTTACTACATCTTATTTGGAAGCAAATCATCAAATGCAATTCAGCTACAGATAGACAACATTAACATCAGTAATAAAAATGATGGCAAGTTTCTTGGCCTATTCCTAGACAAGAGACTCAACTTCAGCACCCACATTCAACACATAACTAAGAAAGTCTCTAAGACAGTTGGTATACTCTCCAAAATCAGATATTATGTTCCTAACTCTGCTCTCCTCTCTCTCTATTATGCTCTAATCTACCCCTATCTTAATTATGGTATCTGTGCATGGGGGTCTACCACTGCAAACCACCTTAAGCCCATCATCACCCAGCAAAAATCTGCTATCAGAATAATAACTAACTCTGCTTTCAGACAACACTCAGCTCCCTTGTTTAAATCCCTAAACTTGCTAAATATTAACTCCCTCCACACATTCTCTTGTGTCAACTACATCTACAAAACCCTGTTCTTAAATGCAAACCATGCTCTGAAACTCTCTCTGGACAGATGTAATAGGACCCATTATCACCACACCAGAAATAAATATCTCTTTGATATCCCCAGGGTCAAACTTAATCTGTGTAAACACTCTATGCAAATTAAGGGACCTAGTCTATGGAACTCACTCCCTAGTGAATTGAAAAACTGTAAAACTTTTGCCTTATTTAAAAACAAAACCAAAAAGTACTTAATTTCATCTTCTTAGTTTCCTACACTGAGCTTTATTTTTTGCTCTGTATCTAGTGTTACCCAATCTCCTAATTCTTATGTATTTAACCCAAACAACCTTATCATTGTGTTCATTGCTGTCTTCCTTTATGTGCTAGCCATTTGCTGTATTGTGCCTACCAAATTTTGTCAACTACCATTCAAGCTTTCATTGCAATCAATCTTAGCTACCTAAGTGCTTTATTATACTGTACCTACAATTTTCTCTCATCTTTTTTTTTTTTTTCTTTTCTTGCCATGTAACTGTTATCATTTCTTTTTTATAATTTTTGCTAGTATTTACCTACTAAAAATTTTCTTAGATTAAGGACCTGCCCGAAACGCTGCGCGTACTAGTGGCTTTACAAGATTGTAATTACCATATTATATATTCTCACATTCCCAATGTACCTTCTTGTATATGAATAAATAAATAAATAAATAAATTCCCTATTAAACCACGGATTCTTCCTTTGCTTCTCTGTTTTTTTCCTGTCGGGCTGGGACAAACCTGCTTACAGCCTCCTGACATTTTTGGGTGACATAGTCCATCATGTCTTGTACGGACTTGGTTCCGAGTTCTGTGTCCCAATGTATATCCCATAGGAATTTATTCATCTCATAGTTTCCCTTTCGGTACGCCAGCCCTTTGGTTCCCAGTTCTTTTTTGGGGGTGATAATTCCTAGCTCAACCAGGTACTCAAAGCTCAGTACACTATGATCACTCATTCCCAAGGGGGCTTCCAACTTAACTTCCCTTATATCCGACTCATTTAGGGTAAATATCAGATCAAGGCTGGTTCATCCCCTCCTCTCATTCTTGTCGGTCCCTTGACGTGTTGACTTAGAAAGTTTCTTGTCGCCACATCCAGCAGCTTAGCTCTCCATGTGTCTGGGCCTCCATGAGGGTCTCTGTTCCCCCAATCTATCTTCCCATGGTTGAAGTCTCCCATGATTTGAAGTCTGGATCCGTTCCTGCTAGCCACAGAAGCTGCTTTCTCTATTATATTGATGGTGGCCATGTTGTTTCTATCATATTCCTGTCTGGGTCTTCTGTCATTCGGTGGGGGGTTATATATGACTACTATTATAATTTTCTGTCCTCCAGTTGCAATGGTGCCTGATATGTAGTCACTGAAACCTTCACAGTTCTGAATTACCATCTCTTCGAAACTCCAACCTTCTCTTAGTAGCAAAGCCACACCACCACCTCCTCTCCCTTCTCTCTCTTTCCTCACTACATAGTAGCCCTGTGGAAACACTGCATTTGTTATGATTTTCGTTAGCTTTGTTTCGGTGAGTGCTATTATGTCTGGGTTTTCTTCTAGTGCCCATTCTCCAAGTTCACTAGTTTTATTTGTAATCCCATCTATGTTAGTGTACATCGCCTTGAAGCTCACTTTCTTCTGTTCATTTACATATCCCTTTCTTGGCGAGTATTCTACTGGTGTGGGAAGCTGTTCCGTGGGTGAGAGGATCTGTGAGGTGGTTTGCAGGGTCTCAGAGGGTTTTGGGGTGGGGGGTGGGGTTTAAGGGAAGGGGGGACAGGGGGGACAGTGTGTGTGTGTGTGTGTGTGTGTGTGTGTGTGTGTGTGTGTGTGTGTGTGTGTGTGTGTGTGTGTGTGTGTGTGTGTGTGTGTGTGTGTAATACACACGTACTTATGTGGTACGTGTGTACTACATAATTGTAAGGCGTTCGCTGAATTAGATAGTCGGCTATCAGTTCACCCTTAACGACACAATTAAGTCATTACATAAAAAACGTGGCTGTGCAACAGTGTGTGGGAATTGGGGAACTGGTGTGCATTCAGACGACTGGTGAGGACCAACAATGACGTAGAATACCTGATCAACCAGGCTGTGACTCATACGTCAGGGTGCGAGCAGCCGCATCCAATAGCCTGGTTGATCAGTCCGGCAACCAGGAGGCCTGGTCGACGACCGGGCCGCGGGGACGCTATAGCCCCGGAAGCAGCTTAAGGTAACCTCAAGGTAGAAGGATGGCACCAGCGTCTGAATCAAAGGGCAGTGAGGGACAACTTGACTTTATATATTTTAATCCCCTTACTGTACCGTGAGGTGTCCCTGGTAACCTTGCAATACCAACTGGTTTCTGATCAAAAGCTAAAGTCCAGTCGCCGCAAGGGCAATAAAGAGAAACAGGAACATTTGTGGAAGCTTTGGGACCATTACGAGGAAAAACAGATAAGCACCTCACAGTTCCTCAAGGAATGTTCGCGTTTTATCCCAGGAAGTGCCTGAACTAGAATTAGAAAACAGCAGTCTGTTTACTGGTTGTTATTTTACTTAAGTTAGTTGTAAATGATAATGTAAAAATAGCCACTGAGGTCTGATTAAGACTTTATGACCATGTAATCTATGTTTTGCTCCACTACTTACTGGTTGAGTATGGGGTGCTTAACAAATAATAGCCTCCTTCGGCGGTGCCTTGTTTCTAAATGTGTTTCAAACTCACACTGTACCTTGTGCTACCCACTCCGTCAACTCAAACTTAATTGCTACAATGTACCTCATAGTATGTGTTACATACTCTCACAACCCAATGAACCTTCTTGTATATAAATAAATATATTTCAATTGTAAGGGGTATGGTTTGCACCTTGTTTTTCTAATAATAGAAACCTCCGGCCCTCCCTTAACCTGACCCCTTCCACGTGCTATATAGTCTTTAATTAATGGCTTGGCGCTTTCCCCCTGATAGTTCTCTTCCCTTCCCTTCTCTGATAAGAGTTCGCTTTGTTAACAAACACAGTAATACAAACAGTGCGCTAAGCACTGTTAATGGAAGCGCTAATTATAAAAGAATACATACATAGCATATTTGCAATCTTGTAAAGCCACTATCAAATTACAATTAAATTTAAAATTAAAAAAAATAACAGGGTAAGATTACATTTATGAGTAAAATTTTACTATGACACTGAGGTAGATTCTTACATAAATACTAAATCTGCTGTAATTAGAGAATTATATGATCAAGTGCCATGTATTTATTCAGACGAGAACAGCAGCGAACGCAAACCAGCGCATGTACGAACGAAAGGGTATGAATGTATAAAATTCTCAGTGAACGAAGTTATTATCCGAAACTGCAGTCGACGACTTGACCAGTCCCCGGCGTGGGATAGGGCTCTGCACATGCATAGAAGTGCATCCACCAAGGAAGAACTGTTTCCTTTAAATATTATATAATTGTGTGCTATTATATTTATTGAATAAATTCCAAGTACATTCTTTGACAGGAAAGCACGAGGAAAACATAAACGTTAAATGGACACAACCAGTTGTAAGTAAAAATAAGTTGGAAAAATAAGAACTGGAACCAGAAAAAACATTGGAATGCTTGGATGTACATCGAGCGCCATTTTGCCAACAGCTGCTAGTGAGTGTTCAGAGCATGAAACCTTGGCACAAACTGCACCTATCATAAAGAAGAAGCACTACCATTGTCCGCCAAGTGTTCATATCAAGTCTTTACTTAAGAAACAACACTCAAGTCTTGACCAACCGTCAAAATTGACCTGGACCGAGACGCGTCTCCCGCCATAACCACTCATGCAGTCACCCGGAGAACACCATCACACAAACTGCACCTATCATTAAGAAGTTGAAGAAGTCCAAGGTGTGGGAAGGTATTCACTTGTCTTGGAAGTATGAAGTGTCACATGTTAGTGCATTCAGGTGACAAATCTCATGAGTGTCGAGAGTGTGGGAAGAGATTCAGTCGTCTGGGAAATATGAAGTCTCACATGCTAGTGCATTCTGGTGACGAACCTCATCAGTGTCCAGAGTGTGGGAAGAGATTTTGTCGTCTTGGAGATATGAAATCTCACATGCTAGTGCACTCAGATGACAAACCTCATCAGTGTCCAGTGTGTGGGAAGAGATGTAGACGTCTTGGAGATATGAAGATTCACATGCTAGTGCATTCAGGTGACAAACCTCATCAGTGTCCAGAGTGTGGGAAGAGATTCAGTCGTCTGGGAAGTATGAAGTCTCACATGCTAGTGCATTCCGGTGACGAACCTCATCAGTGTCCAGTGTGTGGGAAGAGATTTTGTCGTCTTGGAGATATGAAATCTCACATGCTAGTGCATTCAGATGACAAACTTCATCAGTGTCTAGTGTGTGGGAAGAGATGCAGTCGTCTTGGAGATATGAAGTCTCACATGCTAGTGCATTCAGGTGACAAACGTCATGAGTGTCCAGAGTGTGAGAAGAGATTCAGTCAGCATCGAAGTATGAAGATTCACATGTTATTGCATTCAGGTGAAAAACCTCATGAATGTCCAGAGTGTGGGAAGAAATTCAGTCGTCTTGGAAGTATGAAGACTCACATGTTAGTGCATTCAGGCGAAAAACCTCATGAATGTCCAGAGTGTGGGAAGAAATTCAGTAGGCTTGGAAATATGAAGACTCACAGGATGATCCATGCGGACGAAAGACCTTTGGAATGTGCTCAATGTGGCAAAAAATTTAGAGATCGTGGACAAATAATTAAGCACATGTTAGTGCATTCAGGTGACAAACCTCACGAATGTCCAGAGTGTGGGAAGAGATTCGGTAAGCTTGGAAATATGAAGACTCATATGTTAGTGCATTCAGGTGACAAACCTCATGAATGTCCAGAGTGTGGGAAGAGATTCAGTCAGCTTGGACAAGTGAATACTCACATGTTAGTGCATTCAGGTGACAAACCTCATGAATGTCCAGAGTGTGGGAAGAGATTCACTCGGCTTGGAAGTATGAAGGCTCACATGTTTGTATATGCATGTGATAAATCTCATGAGTGTCCAGTGTGTGGAAAGAGATTCAGTCAGCTTGGAAGTATTAAGACTCACATGCTGCTGCATTCACGTGTCAAACCTCATGTGTGTCCAGAGTGTGGGAAGAGATTTAGTCGTCTGGGAAATATGAAGACTCACAGGATGGTGCATAAGGCTGAGAGATCTTTTGAATGTGCCGAATGTGGAAAATTTTTTAAGAAACGTAAATATATAATAGCACACATGTTTGTGCACTCACATGATCGACCTCATGAGTGTCCAGAGTGTGGGAAGAGATTCAAGCGTCTTATAGATGTGAAGAAGCACAAGATGATTCATTCAGGCAATAGGCTAAAGTCTAAGAGTACGGAAGTTAATTGAGAGAACGTTGAGGTATAATGAGGCATACATTAGTAAAGTAATTTATCATTAATCTGATATAGAGTTTGGAAATTGAGATTAATGAAAATACAGTATTGTGCTATCACCATGTCAGTTGGATGTCCTTCAGTGGTAATTGTCATGTGTTAGATATTAAGTCACATCCTCTCTTGTGTACTCTATACTGTATATTTAAAACTCTGAGTTGTAATGTCAATCCTGACCTTCAATGTTTCTTAGGAGGTTGTAAGAGAACACATGTGCACCACACCTGAAACAAATACCTATTTGATATTCCAAGAGTTAGACGTAATCAAACTAGGAATGCTCTACAAATCAAGGGACCCAGAATGTGGAATGACCTTCCCAATTATGTCAAAGATTGTACCTCTCTCAACCAGTTTAAGATGAAAACTAAGTACTACCTAATTAACTCCATGTAACCTACCTTACTTCTAAATGTCAACCCATGTCTTACTATTTAAAAAAGAAAAATGCTGTTTGTTGACCAACTTGTATATTGGCTATTTTCTACCATGTACCCCCCTTTTTTTATCTTTTATTTTTTTTCATTCAACTCAATTTATACTTTAAGCCCAATTACTATTACGTTTTAGTCTAAGTGTTTTTTCCCCACCTCTCCTTGCCCGAAACGCTATGCGTACTAGTGGCTTTAGGTATTGTATGTACTACCTCTATCTTTAAATCTAACAGAATGTTTGTACTGTAACTCTGCAACTATGTATGTACTGTTCCTAAATAAATTATTATTATTTATTAGTATTATTTATTATTATTATGTTTTGATTGAGAAATATGTGTTAGATTTTAAGGGAGGGAGCCGGTCGGCCGAGCGGACAGCACGCTGGACTTGTGATCCTGTGGTCCTGGGTTCGATCCCAGGCGCCGGCGAGAAACGATGGGCAGAGTTTCTTTCACCCTATGCCCCTGTTACCTAGCAGTAAATAGGTACCTGGATGTTAGTCAGCTGTCACGGGCTGCTTCCTGCGGGTGGAGTCCTGGTCGAGGACCGGGCCGCAAGGACACTAAAAATCCCCGAAATCATCTCAAGATAAATATGTTTCGTCATGAAAGGTAAAGATCTAACGGTATTTTATGGTTTTCTTCTTTTATGAAAGTCAGATACTCTTTGTAGACCAAGCAAGAACTAGAGAAGTTGTCAGTGTAGAAGTTAGGTGCTCCTCATAGACCAAGCAAGAACTAGAGAAGTTGTCAGTGTAGAAGTTAGGTGCTCCTCATAGACCAAGCAAGAACTAGAGAAGTTGTCAGTGTAGAAGTTAGGTGCGCCTCATAGACCAAGCAAGAGCTAGAGAAGCTGTCAGTGTAGAAGTTAGGTGCTCCTCATAAGACCAAGCAAGAACTAGAGAAGTTGGTCAGGGTAGAAGTTAGGTGCTCCTCATAGACAAGCAAGAACTAGAGAAGTTGTCAGGTAGAAGTTAGGTGCTCCTCATAGACCAAGCAAGAGCTAGAGAAGCTGTCAGTGTAGAAGTAGGTGTTCCTCATAGACCAAGTTAGTTAGTTTAGTTTAGTTCATTTATTATGCACCCCATACCCATCTTGTGGGCGGTAGTGGAAAGGGTTACAGAGGCACATAATGGGCTCAGGGACTGAACCCCACATTCATTTAGCTAAGCAAGTTACAATCTTGATGAGCTAGTTACAAAATTCAATATAAGTCGTCACATCAACAATGGGTTCGAGATCGACCTCAAGTACAGGTTCTAAATTAAGCAACTGACATATGTGGAGAGCTAGTGTCAAAATTTATATGTTTGTCCTGCACACCGCCCCCCATCCAGTGGGCAGCGGTGGATAGGTTACAATCACTCAGTTACTACCTACAGTTAGCAAACTGGGATATTTGGCTAAAATTTCTGGTAGCAGATCATTTTGAATGAAATATTTACACATCGCTGGAACATTGGTTATAGAATTGTCTCTAAATTCACGTATCTTTTCGCACTCCATCACATAGTGACGGAGGGTGTGCGAATAATTTTGTTGACACAGTTTACATTTGGTCAGGTCTACATCGGCAGATAATGAGAATTCCCAGAGATACTTGTAACCGAGTCTAAGCCGAGCAGCAGTAACATCTAGAAGTCTGCTGATTTTATTGGATGATCCATAGATGTGTGGCTCCTCTTGCATGATAGTATGATGATAGATGGAATTACTGGTGTCAATTTCACTTTGCCTCAGATCTACAAGATCTTGTTGAAGTTCTCGGTGTACTGCTGCTCTCAGATTGCTCATTGACAATCCAAGGTTACACTCAACGGCTCCTTTAAAGGCAGATTCTTTGGCTAACTTATCAGCTCTATCATGCATTCGGAGGCCAACATGAGATGGAGACCACATGAAATGGACTCTGTTACCATCCTTAATAATTTTGTTGTATTTGTGTCTAGCTTCGGACACGAGCATGTTACAGTTATGTCTTAAAGAGTTGAGAGCATTTAAGGATGATAAGGAGTCACTTACAATTAATGTATCAAGTTTGGAGACTTGTACACATTTCAGTGCAAGGATCAAGGCAAATAGTTCGTCTGAAGGGTAGAGGCCCAATTGTTTATACGGACTCCCCACTCAAAGTACAAGCCATCGCCCATTGTCAGAACAACTGCACTTCCAGCTGCACCCGTGGTGCGGTGTAGGGAACCATCAGTGTATATGATTTGAGAGAGAGAATGCTCTGTGGACAGAGCATCAATATGGCTTAAGGCGTTGAGCTTTGCCTCAAGACGAAGCTTGGGCTTATCTCTAATTTGCTTCTTGGGTGGAAAGGGAGGGATTAAAACTGGAAAGGGTGTAACCTCCCACGGTGCAGGAAAGTGCCGTTGTTGTTTCTCTTGGTACAAATCATGAACCCCATACATTCTGAGTTGAGTTCCAGTTTTTTGTTATCCATTTGGAACAATGCTGATCTTCAATAAAGTAAGTCTGGAGGGCTTCTGTGCAAGGATTAGGATGAGTTAGCCTAAGCATTTTTATACCAATTTGACAGTTAATTTCAGTAACACGATCAACAACGCTCAGAATATTAAGTTCCTTTCTCATATTAAGTATCTTTGTGGTACGAGGGCACCCAAGGATTATCCTCAGGGCTTCGTTCTGCAATTTTTCAAGCCCTCCAAGCTTTCTTTCAGGCATCAAAACAAGCAGAGGTGCAGCATAATCCACTAAAGATCTGATGTATGCAAGGTACATCATTTTGACAATTCTGACATTGGCACCATAGCCTGAGTGATAACCTGCAACAGCCTTGAGAGCTCGGAGCCTCTCTTTATACTGACGACAGAGTCTGAATACAACAGGACCATACAGTGGCACCTCAAGGCCAAGGTATTTGAATCTGTTTACATAGTCAAGCTGGGAGCCATCAGATAGTTGCATCTTGCGAACAGCTCCTCCCTGCCTGGGTGGGCGCCGATTTAGTATCTTTGTTTCTCTGCTGAGATAATTAAACCTAGGTCCTGACATGAATCTAATACAGAGTTAAGAGTGTTCTGTGTGTTAGCATACCCAGTGCATATGCAGAAGTCTCTGACACTAATACCCATTTCACACTGGATGAGCTCAATCGGGCTTAGAAAAGTTCCAAAGATACATCCCCTAGAGATGACAAAATTACCTATACAATTATTAGAAACCTCGGCCCAGAGGGAGACGCTGCATACCTAGGGTTAATTAATTTAGCCTGGACTTTTCAAACTAGACTTACAACTTGGAATAGGGCAGACATAGTGCCGATCCCAAAACCCAAACTGGCTAATCCAAGGCCTATCTCTTTCCAAAGCTGTGCAGCTAAGACGGCTGACAGAATGGCACTCAACAGACTTGCGTGGAAAATGCCTAAATTGCACCAGGATATGTATGTCTAAAGAAGAGGGGTTGGCACAGTGAAACGTATTGCCACTCTGTTAGCCCACTTCAGTGACAGACCAGAAAACCTCGAGAAAGCCTTTGAAATGGCTAGCGCCCCAGCTATTCTTTGCTGCCTCATCGACAAGCAGGTCAAAGGCAACCTGCTCTCCTGGACCAAAAACTGTCTCATAAACAGAGAAGCAAGAGTGAAACTTCATAGCACAGTCTCTGAATACAAAAGACATGAAAATGGTACACCGCAAGGAGGCATTCTCAGCCCCCTACTCTTCAAATGTTTAATGGAAAAAATAATGAGGTTGAAACTCTCACAACACTGCAGGATGCTAAACTACGCGGACGACTTTGTCATCATCATAAAGAAAAGTAATTATCAAAAGAAGGCACCATGCAGGGGAGACTACGTAGCACCATCAAATGTGCAGAATAATCATAGGACGCTAAATATCACTAACGATGCCTATACGAGAACAAAAATGCATGTCGCTCAAAACTGCATACACTCAGCACTAACTGACACCAGCCTCTATCCTGGCTCAGTGGGACACTAGCATCTATTATGCTGATAATAATACAGGATGGTGGTGTCACAATCCTTAATAAATGAGGTTGAGAAATCAATATCATATATAGCACAATGGCATCACTTAAGATCCTCAGGTACCCACCTCAATAATACATAAAAAGCACCTACCACATGGTATAAATGATGTACAACGGTAGAAATGATCAATGGTAAACATCACTGCTTAACATTAAATATCCTAGCAGTCAATTAACACAAATAAGACCACTAAAACCCGGACCATGCGACACACATGCGCCTGACTCGGAAGATCAAAGAGTAGTGACCGCCCAGGAGTCAAGCAGGCCGAGAGCAACACTGTTTCCAAATCCACAAGCCAGCTGGCTCTCCTCCTTTAAATATCACAAGCTCATATACAGACATTTCTCAGTAATTAACTTCTAATTCAAACAATAACTAAACCAAGGTTACAATACATTAATACATACATCAATAATTCAATACATATAGAATATATCATGATATACAAATAAATCAACAGGGAATTCATATTAGCAAGACATGGTAACACTTGCTGGGGACGGTACACAAAGGGGGGGGGGGAGGGGTTAAGGGAGAATAAGAGAATTTCAAGACGTTACCGTCAGCCGTTATACATAAGTATACATGAATACGATATAAAGCATCATATACCAAAATAAGTAACAAAACCTTGCCTCTGTGGTATATATCTTACAGTACAAGAATATTTTTACGGGCTCACCATAGCCCGTGCTACTTGGAACTGTGTTCCAGGTAGCGAATCTTTAACAACAACAACAACCAGAATATAAATTACTAATATGACAAGAGGACAATGCAATGAACAATAATGAAATGGAAATTTCACAGTATATATGCTAGTAATACATCAGATACCTAAATGTATACATTCTACATCATAATACCCATAGCATGTCCTATACAGCAATATGTAGCATTCCACAATATAAGCACATAATGGTGTTATCCAAGCTACATGACATTAAACTTCTGCTACTCACTACCCTTCCAATAGATCCACAAATACATGGCAATTAATTTTGGTATTGAAATATAATATGCATAGGTATATTAGACATACATTGGCAATACACAATTTATACTAGTATATTGTCGAAAGAAGATTAATTGATATTGCAATTTTCGTATACTAGGCTAATCAGCCAAGATAGCACTATACAATTTGAACACATCATATACCAGCCACAGTATGATCATACTAGTGTATGTAGGGTCATAACAAGTACCAGTATAAGTATCTCGCCTTGTTTACCCTTTGCATTTCATCACACTGCTGCCTACTCTCAAGCTAAACGAAATTTTTTCATCCTAACCCTGCTTCCAACACTAGTAGCACTGTACTATGCCTTTCCTTCATATCTGAACTCAAAACTTTTACCAATACCTTTCGTCCTCTTGACATTAAAACTCGCCTTTCGACAAACTAACCCACATCGTAGCAATCTAGTTCACACTGCTCCTTTGCTTCTAATGCTGCTGGTGTCTAATCTATTTCCTGTTCGTCTTGTCCTCTCCAATACTTTGGCGAAACTGGCC
>WNGS01113956.1:14691-30939 GCA_020271785.1 Procambarus virginalis
TAGGACATGCTATGGGTATTATGATGTAGATGTATACATTTAGGTATCTGATGTATTACTAGCATATATACTGTGAAATTTCCATTTCATTATTGTTCATGCATTGCCTCTTGTCATATTAGTAATTTATATTCTGGTTGTTGTTGTTGTTAAAGATTCGCTACCTGGAACACAGTTCCAAGTAGCACGGGCTATGGTGAGCCCGTAAAATATTCTGTATGTAAGATATATACCACAGAGGCAAGGTTTTGTTACTTATTTTGGTATATGATGCTTTATATCGTATTCATGTATACTTATGTATAACGGCTGACCGTAACGTCTGAAATTCTCACTTAACCCCTCTCCCCCCCCCTTTGTGTACCGTCCCCAGCAAGTGTTACCATGTCTTGAAATAGAATTCCCTGTTGATTATTTGTATATCATGATATATCTATTATGTATTGAATGATTGAGTATGTATTAATGTATGTAACCTTGGTTTAGTTATGTTTGAATTAGAAGTTAATTACTGAGAAATGTCTGTATATGAGCTGTGATATTTAAAGGAGGAGAGCCAGCTGGCTTGTGGATTTGGAAACAGTGTTGCTCTCGGCCTGCTTGACTCCTGGGCGGTCACTACTCTTTGATCTTCCGAGTCAGGCGCATGTGTGTCGCATGGTCCGGGTTTTAGTGGTCTTATTTGTGTTAATTGACTGCTAGGATATTTAATGTTAAGCAGTGATGTTTACCATTGATCATTTCTACCGTTGTACATCATTTATACCATGTGGTAGGTGCTTTATATGTATTATTGAGGTGGGTACCTGAGGATCTTAAGTGATGCCATTGTGCTATATATGATATTGATTTCTCAACCTCATTTATTAAGGATTGTGACACCACCATCCTGTATTATTATCAGCATAATAGATGCTAGTGTCCCACTGAGCCAGGATAGAGGCTGGTGTCAGTTAGTGCTGAGTGTATGCAGTTTTGAGCGACATGCATTTTTGTTCTCGTATAGGCATCGTTAGTGATATTTAGCGTCCTATGATTATTCTGCACATTGATGGTGCTACGTAGTCTCCCCTGCATGGTGCCTTCTTTTGATAATTACTTTCTTTTATGATGATGACAAAGTCGTCCGCGTAGTTTAGCATCCTGCAGTGTTGTGAGAGTTTCAACCTCATTATTTTTTCCATTAAACATTTGAAGAGTAGGGGGCTGAGAATGCCTCCTTGCGGTGTACCATTTTCATGTCTTTTGTATTCAGAGACTGTGCTATGAAGTTTCACTCTTGCTTCTCTGTTTATGAGACAGTTTTTGGTCCAGGAGAGCAGGTTGCCTTTGACCTGCTTGTCGATGAGGCAGCAAAGAATAGCTGGGGCGCTAGCCATTTCAAAGGCTTTCTCGAGGTTTTCTGGTCTGTCACTGAAGTGGGCTAACAGAGTGGCAATACGTTTCACTGTGCCAACCCCTCTTCTTTAGACATACATATCCTGGTGCAATTTAGGCATTTTCCACGCAAGTCTGTTGAGTGCCATTCTGTCAGCCGTCTTAGCTGCACAGCTTTGGAAAGAGATAGGCCTTGGATTAGCCAGTTTGGGGTTTGGGATCGGCACTATGTCTGCCCTATTCCAAGTTGTAAGTCTAGTTTGAAAAGTCCAGGCTAAATTAATTAACCCTAGGTATGCAGCGTCTCCCTCTGGGCCGAGGTTTCTAATAATTGTATAGGTAATTTTGTCATCTCTAGGGGATGTATCTTTGGAACTTTTCTAAGCCGATTGAGCTCATCCAGTGTGAAATGGGTATTAGTGTCAGAGACTTCTGCATATGCACTGGGTATGCTAACACACAGAACACTCTTAACTCTGTATTAGATTCATGTCAGGACCTAGGTTTAATTATCTCAGCAGAGAAAACAAAGATACTAAATCGGCGCCCACCCAGGCAGGGAGGAGCTGTTCGCAAGATGCAACTATCTGATGGCTCCCAGCTTGACTATGTAAACAGATTCAAATACCTTGGCCTTGAGGTGCCACTGTATGGTCCTGTTGTATTCAGACTCTGTCGTCAGTATAAAGAGAGGCTCCGAGCTCTCAAGGCTGTTGCAGGTTATCACTCAGGCTATGGTGCCAATGTCAGAATTGTCAAAATGATGTACCTTGCATACATCAGATCTTTAGTGGATTATGCTGCACCTCTGCTTGTTTTGATGCCTGAAAGAAAGCTTGGAGGGCTTGAAAAATTGCAGAACGAAGCCCTGAGGATAATCCTTGGGTGCCCTCGTACCACAAAGATACTTAATATGAGAAAGGAACTTAATATTCTGAGCGTTGTTGATCGTGTTACTGAAATTAACTGTCAAATTGGTATAAAAATGCTTAGGCTAACTCATCCTAATCCGTGCACAGAAGCCCTCCAGACTTACTTTATTGAAGATCAGCATTGTTCCAAATGGATAACAAAAACTGGAACTCAACTCAGAATGTATGGGGTTCATGATTTGTACCAAGAGAAACAACAACGGCACTTTCCTGCACCGTGGGAGGTTACACCCTTTCCAGTTTTAATCCCTCCCTTTCCACCCAAGAAGCAAATTAGAGATAAGCCCAAGCTTCGTCTTGAGGCAAAGCTCAACGCCTTAAGCCATATTGATGCTCTGTCCACAGAGCATTCTCTCTCTCAAATCATATACACTGATGGTTCCCTACACCGCACCACGGGTGCAGCTGGAAGTGCAGTTGTTCTGACAATGGGCGATGGCTTGTACTTTGAGTGGGGAGTCCGTATAAACAATTGGGCCTCTACCCTTCAGACCGAACTATTTGCCTTGATCCTTGCACTGAAATGTGTACAAGTCTCCAAACTTGATACATTAATTGTAAGTGACTCCTTATCATCCTTAAATGCTCTCAACTCTTTAAGACATAACTGTAACATGCTCGTGTCCGAAGCTAGACACAAATACAACAAAATTATTAAGGATGGTAACAGAGTCCATTTCATGTGGTCTCCATCTCATGTTGGCCTCCGAATGCATGATAGAGCTGATAAGTTAGCCAAAGAATCTGCCTTTAAAGGAGCCGTTGAGTGTAACCTTGGATTGTCAATGAGCAATCTGAGAGCAGCAGTACACCGAGAACTTCAACAAGATCTTGTAGATCTGAGGCAAAGTGAAATTGACACCAGTAATTCCATCTATCATCATACTGTCATGCAAGAGGAGCCACACATCTATGGATCATCCAATAAAATCAGCAGACTTCTAGATGTTACTGCTGCTCGGCTTAGACTCGGTTACAAGTATCTCTGGGAATTCTCATTATCTGCCGATGTAGACCTGACAAAATGTAAACTGTGTCAACAAAATTATTCGCACACCCTCCGTCACTATGTGATGGAGTGCGAAAAGATACGTGAATTTAGAGACAATTCTATAACCAATGTTCCAGCGATGTGTAAATATTTCATTCAAAATGATCTGCTACCAGAAATTTTAGCCAAATATCCCCAGTTTGCTAACTGTAGGTAGTAACTGAGTGATTGTAACCTATCCACCGCTGTCCACTGGATGGGAGGCGGTGTGCAGGACAAACATATAAATTTTGACACTAGCTCTCCACATATGTCAGTTGCTTAATTTAGAACCTGTACTTGAGGTCGATCTCGAACCCATTGTTGATGTGACGACTTATATTGAATTTTGTAACTAGCTCATCAAGATTGTAACTTGCTTAGCTAAATGAATTGTGGGGTTCAGTCCCTGAGCCCATTATGTGCCTCTGTAACCCTTTCCACTACCGCCCACAAGATGGGTATGGGGTGCATAATAAATGAACTAAACTAACTACTGCATTGTGTTCCGGAAGGCCACATTACTCAATGCCTTTAACCTATCTGATCAGTATGCCAGTGCAGCATTTGATGCAACTAGGGAGAATGTCATGGCACATAGCGAAGGAGCCTAGTGCCAGTTACCCTATGCATTGTTGGGGTACCCACAAAGAAGGGCTTATTTCTTAAACAGTCATTATGTCTGGCTATGTGTTTTCATTTTCCCGTTTAATTTTCCCCTCATTTATTTATCCATGCTGATCATTTATCTATGATATTTTGCTCCTCATTTGGCCTGCCCGCCCGCGGGCGGGCCTAGCTGCTGTTTCCGGCTGAAGTAGTCCCTGCCAAAGGTCCAGCGCTAATGGCCCGGCTGCCTCAGGCCAGGCCCAGCTACTGATGTCTTGGCTGACGTGAATACGCTGCCGATGACCCGGCAGCTGACAGGCCGGCAGACGGTGTGCCGGCTGAACATGCCCCTGTGGGCCAAGCCCAGCCGCCGATGTCAGGCTGATGTGGTCCCGGCCGTCGGTCCAGCAGTCGTTGGCCCAGCTGGTGGTGTGCCAGCCGAGCATGCCCCTGGGGGCCAAGCACAGCTGCTGTTGTTCCGGCTGATGCGGTCCCAGCCGATGATCCAGCAGCTGATGGCACAGGTGGGGGTGTTCCAGCTGTGCTCGACCCCGGGGGCCAAGCACAGCTGCTGTTGTTCCGGCTGATGTGGTACCAGCCGATGTCCCAGCAGTTGATGGCACAGCCGGTGGTGTTCCGAGCTGAGCATGCCCCTGGGGGCCAAACACTCCTGCTGTTCCGGCTGAGGTGGTCCCAGCCGAGGTTCCAGCAGCCGACGGCACAGCTGGCGGTGTTCCAGCTGAGCGTGACCCTGGGGGCCAAGCACGGCTGCTGTTGTACCGGCTGTTGTACTGCTGTTATATATTATTTATTTTATTATTTATTTCTTTTAAAATTTTTTAGTATTTTATTGTATTTATTTCCCTTTGTTGGTCTCCGGAGTGGAGAGTGTTCACATTACTATTTATATTTGTTATTTCCTATTGCTTACCTTACTTTCCCAACCGACGATCCAGCAGTGGTGGCACAGCCGGAGGCCCGGAGGAAGCCGGAGAGCTTCCTGGCATTACGTTGGTACTGAATGAATATGTTAGGTTGGGCTGACCTAACCTAAACTACCCTAACCTAACCTAACCTAACTTAACCAAACCAAACCAACCCGAACCTAACCTAACTGGCGCTTGGTTCGTCATGTTTATTTGGCGTCGCCAGCTCTTTATTTCGTCTAATTTTTTAATAAAATATATTTTTCCAGATTAGAATTATGCCGGAGCAGCTGGCCTTTCTCCATTATCCTAAGGTACAGTCCTGCCCGTGTTCCCCTCCACGCCAGCGTGTGCTGCGCGCTGTTGTAGTTGGGATTGTCCCCGGTGCCCGGCGTGTACCCAGCGCCTGTCCCGGCTGCTGATGTTCCGGCGGAAGTGGTTCCCGCCGATGGTCCAGCAGCCGAGGGCTGGCATGCTGAGCTAGCCCCTGGGGGCACAGCACAGCTGCTGTTGTTCCGGCTGATTGTGGTGCCAGCCGATGATCCAGCAACTGTTGGCACAGCAGGTGGTGAGCCAAGCTGAGCATGCCCCTGGGGGCCGAGCACAGCTGCTGTTGTTCCGGCTGATGTGGTCCCAGCCGATGATCCAGCAGCTGTTGGCACAGCTGGTGGTGATCCATGCTGAGCATGCCCCTGGGGGCCGAGCACAGCTGCTGTTGTTCCGGCGGGTGTGGTCCCGGGTGATGTCTAGCAGCCGAGGGCACAGCTGGCGGTGTTCCAGCTGTGCATGCCCCTGGGGGGCTAAGCACAGCTGCTGTAGTTCCGGCTGATGTGGTACCAGCCGATGATCCAGCAGCTGATGTCATAGCTGGGGGTGTTCCAGCTGAGCATGCCCCTGGGGGCCGAGCACAGCTGCTGTTGTTCCGGCGGGTGTGGTACCGGGCGATGTCTAGCAGCTGAGGGCACAGCTGGCGGTGTTCCAGCTGTGCATGCCCCTGGGGGGCTAAGCACAGCTGCTGTAGTTCCGGCTGATGTGGTACCAGCCGATGATCCAGCAGCTGATGTCATAGCTGGTGGTGTTCCAGCTGTGCTCGACCCCGGGGGCCAAGCACAGCTACTGTTGTTCCAGCTGATGTGGTACCAGCCGATGTCCCAGCAGTTGATGGCACAGCCGGTGCTGTTCCGCGCTGAGCATGCCCCTGGGGGCCAAGCACAGCTGCTGTTCCGGCTGAGGTGGTCCCAGCCGATGATCCGGCAGCTGACGGCACAGCTGGTGGGGTTCCAGCTGAGCGTGACCCAGGGGGCCAAGCACGGCTGCTGTTGTACCGGCTGATCTGGTCCCAGCCGATGTTCCAGCAGCGGACAGCCCAAATGGCGGTGTTCCTGCTGAGCATGCCCCTGGGGGGCCAAGCACAGCTGCTGTTGTACCAGCGGAGGTGGGCCCAGCCGATGGTCCAGCAGCTGAGGGCGCAGCTGGGGGCGTTCTATTATTCCTTGTTATTTTTTCTTTATTTTGTTACATTATTTACTTTATTATTTCTTTTAAGTTTATATTTTATGGTATTTTATTTCCTTTTGTTGGTCTCCAGAGTGGACAGCGTTCACGTTACCATTTATATTATTTGGTATTTCCTATTGCTTACCTTACTTTCCCAGCCGACGATCGATCCAGCAGCTGTTGGCACAGCTGGAGGGCAGGAGGAAGCCGGAGAGCTTCCTGGCATTACGTTGGTACTGAATAAATGTTAGGTTGGGCTGACTTAACCTAAACTACCCTAACCTAACCTAACCTAACTTAACCAAACCAATCCTAACCTAACTGACGCTTGGTTCGTCGTCTTTATTTGCCGTCACCAGCTATTCATTTCGTCGCATTTTTAATAAAAATATTTTTTTTCGGATTAGAATTATGCTGGAGCAGCCGGCCCATCTACATTATCCTAAGATATAGTCCTGTCGTGTTCCCCTCCATGCCCGCGTGCGCGGCGCCCTGTTGTAGTTAGGATTGTCCCAGGTGCCCGGCGTGTACCCGGCGCCTGTCCCGGCTGCCGATGTTCCGGCGGAAGTGGTTCCCGCCGATGATCCAGCAGCCGAAGGCTGAGCATGCTGAGCATGCCCCTGGGGGACAAGCACAGCTGCTGTTGTTCCGGCTGATGTGGCGCCAGCCGATGATCCTGCACTCTGACGGCACAGCTGGTGGTGTGCCAAGCTGAGCATGCCCCTGGGGGCCGAGCACAGCTGCTGCTGTTCCGGCTGATGTGGTCTCAGCCGATGAGCCAGCAACTGTTGGCGCAGCTGGTGGTATTCCAAGCCGAGCATGACCCTGGGGGCCGAGCACAGCTGCTGTTGTTCCGGCGGATGTGGTCCCAGCCGATGTCTAGCAGCTGTGGGCACAGCTGGTGGTGTTCCAGCTGTGCATGACCCTGGGGGGCTAAGCACAGCTGCTGTAGTTCCGGCTGATGTGGTACCGCCAGCTGACGGCACAGCTGGCGGTGTTCCAGCCGAGCGTGCCCCCGGGGGCCAAGCACAGCTGCTGATGCTCCGGCGGAGGTGGTCCCAGCCGATGGTTCAGCAGCCGAGGGCACAGCTGGTGGTGTCCTATTATTAATCTTATTTTCCCCATTTTAGTTCTTGTTATAATTTTATTTATTATTTATTTCTTTAATTTTATAATTTTATTGTATTTGTTCTAGTTCCCAGCCGACGATCTAGCAGCTGAAGGCTCAGCTGGTGAAGTTCCGAGCTGAGCATGACACTGGGGGCCAAGTACAGCTGCTGCTGTTCCGGCTGATGTGTTCCCAGCCGATGATCCAGCAGCTGTCGGCACAGCTGGCGGTGGGCCAGCTGAGCATGCCCTGGGGGCCAAGCACAGCTGCTGTTGTTCCGGCTAATGTGGTCCCAGCCGATGATCCAGCATGCCGCTGGCACACCTGGTGGTGTTTATTATCAGTCCCGGCTGATGTGGTCCCAGCCGATGATCCAGCAGCTGGCGGTGTGCCAGCCGAGCATGCCCTGGGGGACAAGCACAGCTGCTGTTGTCCCGGCTGACGAGGTCCCAGCCGATGATCCAGCACGCCGATGGCACACCTGGTGGTGCCACAGCTGTGCACGACCCCGGGGGCCAAGCACTGCTGCTGTTGTTCCGGCTACTGTGGTACCAGCCGATGATCCAGCACCTGATGCCACAGCTGGTGGCATTTCAGAGCTGAGCATGGCCCTGGCGGCCAAGCACAGCTGCTGTTGTTCCGGCGGAGGTGGTCCCAGCCGATGATCCAGCAGCTGATGGCACAGCTGGTGGTGTTACAGCAGGGCATGCCCCTGGGGGCCAAGCAGAGCTGCCGATGCTGCGGCGGAGGTGGTCCCAGCCGACGCTCCAGCAGCTGAGGGCACAGCTGATGGTGTTCCAGCTATGAATGCCTCTGAGGGGCTAAGCACAGCTGATGTAGTTCCGGCTGATGTCCCAGCCGATGATCCAGCACGCCCATGGCACACCTGGTGGTGTCCCAGCTGTGCACGTCCCGGGGGCCAAGCTCTGCTGCTGTTGTTCCGGCTGCTATGGTACCAGCCGATGTTCCAGCACCTGATGCCCCTGAGGGGCTAAGCACAGCTGATGTAGTTCCGGCTGATGTCCCAGCCGATGATCCAGCACGCCCATGGCACACCTGGTGGTGTCCCAGCTGTGCACGAACCCGGGGGCCAAGCTCTGCTGCTGTTGTTCCGGCTGCTGTGGTACCAGCCGATGTTCCAGCACCTGATGCCACAGCTGGTGGCGTTCCGAGCTGATCATGCCCCTGGGGGACAAGCTCAGCTGCTGTCGTTCCGGCTGACGTGGTCCCAGCCGACAATCCAGCGGCTGGCGGTGGTGGTGTTACAGCAGAGCATGCCCCTGTGGGCCAAGCACAGCTGCCGATGTTACGCCGGGGTGGTACCAGCCAACGATTCAGCAGCTGAGGGCACAGCTGGTGGTGTTCCAGCTATGATTGCCCATGGGGGGCTATGCACAGCTGCTGTAGTTCCGGCTGATGTGGTACCAGCCGATGATCCAGCAGCTGATAGCACAGCGGGTGGCCAAGCTCAGCGGCGGGAGTTCCGACTGATGTGGTCCCAGCCGATGATCCCGCAGCTAATGGCACAGTTGGCGGCGATCCAGCTGAGCATGCCTTTGGGCCCAAGCGCGGCTGCTGTAGTCCCGGCTGACCTGGCCACAACCGATGTTCCAGCAGCCACAGGCTCAGCTGGCAGTCTTCCAACAGAGGGTGCCCTAGTAATGAAATTTAATTAACCAGTCATTACGGTTATTGTAAAAAAAATTTAATTTGTTAATTATTTAACCGTTAGGCTTATTCATCATTATGATTTATTAATTACTACTATAATTGCTTATATGCTGCCGTGTCTCAGCAGCTGAAGGCCCAGCTGAGCACGCCCTTATATACATCCATTGTTTATGTGTATGTAAATTAATTACCGTATCTTATGCTCCGGAGGGCTCAGCTGGTGCTGTTGCAGCCGAGCTTGTCAGCCTCCCTCGTTATTCACGTACGTTTGCTGTTCCTTGCATTATGTCATTCTTTATTCATTTCTAATTCTTGTATTATATATTGCCAGCTGGCGGTGAGTAGCTGAGCACGCCCCAGGGGAACGAGCCCAGCTGCTGAGGTCCCAGCCGATGCGTAGGCTCAGCTGGTGGCGTTGCAGCTGAGCATGCTCGGTCACCCAACTATTTATACACGACCGCCGTTTCTTTACACTTCGTCATTCTTTATATTCAAGCCCAGCTGCTGGGGTCCCACACGACGATCCAGGAGCCGTTGGCACAGTTGGTGGTGGTTCATCTGAGCATGCCCTTGGGGCTCTGCCAGCTCCTGATGTCCTGGCCGAACACTTTCTTGCAGCTAGGTACAGCTGACGAGGCTGCAGATGGAGTGTCCTAAACGAGGATCTGCACGAGAGTAGGGAAGAACGCAATTTCTAACCATTCTTAATATAATTCCATTACAGTTCTCATTCGTCTTGTTGGGCGTAAGTGTTTCTGCAGTGCCACGTCACCTCACACCCCTCATAACTTGGCCTGTTGGCGTTCCTTGGTACCTCCCCGCTGCTTGGCGAGTCGGACTTCGCCACACTATATGCAGCCCTAGGCGCCCCCACAGTACTCCACGTTCTGCGGTCAATGTGGGGGGGAGGGAGGGTGGGAGGGTCAAATCCACCCTCCAACATCTGGGCATAATACCACCAGCCTCCACAACACTCCATCAGCTGATGCTTGTAGATGCTTCATCTAACCTCACCTATGTCACACATTAACCTACAGTTCCAGTGATATTTAAACTCATCACAGTGGCGTCTCACCAATATAAACTGTATTGGATTTTGTCCCGAAATAGCTATATGCTGACTGGACGTGTATGTATGTATGTATGTATGTATGTATGTATGTATGCATGCATGTATGTATGTATGTATGCATGTATGTATGTATGTATGTATGTATGTATGTATGTATGTATGTATGTATGTACTCACCTAGTTGTACTCACCTAGTTGTGCTTGCGGGGGTTGAGCTCTGGCTCTTTGGTCCCGCCTCTCAACCGTCAATCAACAGGTGTACAGTTTCCTGAGCCTATGGGCTCTATCATATCTACATTGAAACTGTGTATGGAGTCAGCCTCCACCACATCGCTTCCTAATGCATTCCATTTGTCAACCACTCTGACACTAAAAAAGTTCTTTCTAATATCTCTGTGGCTCATTTGGGCACTCAGCTTCCACCTGTGTCCCCTAGTGCGTGTGCCCCTTGTGTTAAACAGCCTGTCTTTATCAACCCTGTCGATTCCCCTGAGAATCTTGAATGTGGTGATCATGTCCCCCCTAACTCTTCTGTCTTCCAACGAAGTGAGGTTTAATTCCTGCAGTCGCTCCTCGTAGCTCATACCTCTCAGCTCGGGTACTAGTCTGGTGGCAAACCTTTGAACCTTTTCCAGTTTAGTCTTATGCTTGACTAGATAGGGACTCCATGCTGGAGCCGCATACTCCAGGATTGGTCTGACATATGTGGTATATAATGTTCTGAAAGATTCCTTACACAAGTTTCTAAAGGCCGTTCTTATGTTAGCCAACCTGGCATATGCTGCTGATGTTATCCTCTTGATATGAGCTTCAGGGGACAGGTCTGGCGTGTGTGTGTGTGTGTGTGTGTGTGTTGTGTGTGTGTGTGTGTGTGTGTGTGTGTGTGTGTACCTTCAGAAACATAACTATCACTATGGCATTACCAGAACATTCGATGCTTGCCTCCTGCAGGTGGTGCCAGGAAGTGGGCGAGGTTGGCAGCTGTTTCGGGTGGAGGGTCGCCGCCGAGGAAGCCCAGGTGGTGACCTGCGCTCCGTCGCGCCGCTAGACTACGAGAACCCCAGCCACAGACGAGGCTTTCGCTTCAGAGTCCAAGTGACAGACATGGTACGTCTACCTCCCCCCCGCCTCCCCCCGTGCCTATCGCAGCGTTGGTGAGGCAAGTTATTGACTCAGGCCGCAGATAAAGCGTGCTGAAATAACATGTTTGTATTCAAATGTGCCACATATCTCTCTCTCATTATCCTCGAACGAGGACCGGGCTGAAAAGTTGCCTTTCATCACGCAGGCTGTTACTTCTATCCTCGTGCCTTGTGCTCTCATATTGCATTATTTACATTGCTAAATAGCACATACGTAATGTTGTTTTTTGAAAGCTCGTAGACACAATTGACGATCAAAGAAATTTTGATATAAAACGGAAAAATTAATTTCTCATTCAATTTTGTCGTATGATAGAGGGACTTTTTAGATTACGAGGGAGGAAATTATTTATATAATTAATTATTTAAAATGTTTATTCGTGATCATGTTGTTTATTGTAGCATTTAATATGTACTGATAAGAAGATATCGATACTGTACTGAATATCAGCTTGTACATATTGTACTGTATATCAGAATGTACATACTGTACTGTATATCAGAATGTACATATTGTACTGTATATCAGCTTGTTCATACTGTACTGTATATCAGCTTGAACATACTGTACTGTATATCAGCTTGAACATACTGTACTGTATATCAGCTTGTACATACTGTACTGTATATCAGCTTGTACATACTGTAATGTATATCAGCTTGTACATACTGTACTGTATATCAGCTTGTACATACTGTACTGTATATCAGCTTGTACATACTGTACTGTATATTAGCTTGAACATACTGTACTGTATATTAGCTTGTACATACTGTACTGTATATCAGCTTGTACATACTGTACTGTATATCAGCTTGTACATACTGTACTGTATACCAGCTTGCACATACTGTCTGTATATAAGCTTGTTCATACTGTACTGTATATCAGCTTGTACATACTGTACTGTATATCAGCTTGTACATACTGTACTGTATATCAGCTTGTACATACTGTACTGTATATCAGCTTGTACGTACTGCACTGTATACTGTATTGTATAACAGCTTGTTTAATGAACGTTCTGCTTTCTCAGTCGATTCAAGTCTTCTGTGTCTGCATTTTGCATGTGACAAGTGATGGCAGTCTCGGCTCTCTGTAAACATTACCTGCCTCCACCACACACACACACAAAAAACACATGCTCATGTATCCGTCTCCATCACACACTTGCCATAAGAATATATATCACTGGAGGTCAGCATATCTCCATCCTTGCAACTGAGAACTCCTAAAACTAGTCAGCAAAGAAGACACCTGTCTTCCCTTCTCATGTTTTACATCAGGGGAACGACGGCTGGGAAGACAAGTATCACGTTGACGGTACCTGGGTGAACCTGCGACTGATGGACGACAACGACAACACCCCCACCTTCAGCAGCGACCAGGCCCACCTCACCCTGCCGGAGGACACGCCCCCGGGCACCCTCCTCGCCACCTTCGTCGCCCGGGACAGAGATGGAGTGAGTGATCCCCAGAAACCAGGAGTTTCCGTTGTTGATCATCGCTTTCCTGTTTTCCGTTTGAGTAGATCTGTTAGCATCTTTCATATTTAATTGATTTAACTTATTTCTGTGATAATTCTCATTTTTACCATTCACCATTTACCTGATTCATTCATTGTTCCTTTACGTTCTTCATATTATTATATATTATAATATTATAATAATATTATATTATAATAATATGGAAGGGAGTACCACCTCTAGCTGGAAGAAGGGGGACCCATAGTCTCGGAGGAAACCACGCATAACGCATTAGAGGGAATGTTTAGATCCCCTCCAATACAGTTTCTGTGTGCTTTTCTCCTACCACCCCCTTCCTTTTTTTTGTGCTTTATTATGTATTTGATTTACATACTTTATTATGTATTATAATAATATTATATTATAGTATTATATTATATATATTATAAAAATATACTTCATATTATTTTAATATATAATTATATATTGTAATAATATGAAGAGGCATAACCCTCAGCAACCCTTCCCTGTCCCCCAGTCCTCCCCACCATTCCCCCTTCCTCTGTCTCCTCGTCCTACCAACCATTCCCCACCCCTGTCCCCTCGTCCTCCCCACTCCCCCATCCCCTCGTCCTCCCCACCATCCCCCACTCCCCTGTCCCATAGTCCTCCCCCACCATTCCCCCCTCCTCTGTCCCCTCGTCATCCCAACCATTCCCCACTAACCTGTCCTCTTGTCCTCCTCACCATTCTCCTCTCCCCCATCCTCTCGTCCTCACCATCCCCCACTCCCTTGTCCGATGCGTTCCTAAATGATCTGATGTTCCCATCAGACAAATGGAAACATCAAATGATCTGATGTTCCCATCACTGAAAAATGAGAAGAACAGTTAAAAACGAATTAAAAACAGTGAAGAAATTAAAAATAAACTATGCTCACAAAATGAACGGTATGGTAAACAACGCAGCTCAATTGCAACACAATGTCATACAAAGTAATTAAATAAAAATGATATAAATCAAAATCTATGAAAATTCAATTTATCCATGCAATCGGTAACATTGAAATGTAATCGTAACATATTTAGTATAGCGTGTGTTGTTTTTATGGGCAACAGAGGGTGCTGTTTTCCCAAAAAACATGTTTTTACCGGTCACAGGTGTGGCATCTATATAGCAGGTACATAAAAATACGCGCGTATTCATATGCAACTTTGAGTCAAAATTTCAAAGCAATCGGTAAAGAGGTTTCGGAGAGTTCCCTCACATGAAAAGCATAATTTAAAAAAAAAGGCATTTTTTTTACCTGTCACATACGTGACATCTATTTAGCATGTATTTAAAAACACGCTCGGATACGAATGGAACGCCGTATCAAAATTTCAAAACAATCGGTGAAGAAGTTTCGGAGATTAGCGATTTTGAACAAACATTAAAATTTTTATTGATATAGTTTATTATTGATTATTAAACTATTCACCTGCAACCTCCTTTATCTACATCTTTCTCTACACTTTTCTTCTAATTTTCATGGTATGTGGCTGAATGAGAAGGAGGGAATTATCAGGGTAAAGCACCAAGCCATTTCCATAACACCCAGGTTGGATGGAATTTATGGGTGGGAGGAAGGTTATGTAACGGCACATTTACACCTACGGTGTCCCTGACTACATGGGCACTGGCGGCGCCCCTGACCACATGGGCACTGGCGGCGCCCCTGACCACATGGGCACTGGCGGCGCCCCTGACCACATGGGCACTGGCGGCGCCCCTGACCACATGGGCACTGGCGGCGCCCCTGACCACATTGGCACTGGCGGCGCCCCTGATCACATGGGCACTGGCGGCGCCCCTGACCACATGGGCACTGGCGGCGCCCCTGATCACATGGGCACTGGCGGCGCCCCTGACCACATGGGCACTGGCGGTGTCCCTGACCACATGGGCACTGGCGGCGCCCCTGACCACATGGGCACTGGCGGTGTCCCTGACTACATGGGCACTGGCGGCGCCCCTGACCACATGGGCACTGGCGGCGCCCCTGACCACATGGGCACTGGCGGCGCCCCTGACCACATGGGCACTGGCGGCGCCCCTGACCACATGGGCACTGGCGGCGCCCCTGATCACATGGGCACTGGCGGCGCCCCTGACCACATGGGCACTGGCGGCGCCCCTGATCACATGGGCACTGGCGGCGCCCCTGACCACATGGGCACTGGCGGTGTCCCTGACCACATGGGCACTGGCGGCGCCCCTGACCACATGGGCACTGGCGGTGTCCCTGACCACATGGGCACTGGCGGCGCCCCTGATCACATGGGCACTGGCGGCGCCCCTGACCACATGGGCACTGGCGGTGTCCATGACCACATGGGCACTGGCGGTGTCCCTGACCACATGGGCACTGGCGGCGCCCCTGATCACATGGGCACTAGCGGCGCCCCTGACCACATGGGCACTGGCGGCGCCCCTGATCACATGGGCACTGGCGGTGTCCCTGACCACATGGGCACTGGCGGCGCCCCTGATCACATGAGCACTGGCGGTGTCCCTGACCACATGGGCACTGGCGGCGCCCCTGATCACATGGGCACTGGTGGCGCCCCTGACCACATGGGCACTGGCGGCGCCCCTGACCACATGGACATTGGCGGCGCCCCTGACGACATGGGCACTGGCGGCGCCCCTGACCACATGGGCACTGGCAGCGCCCCTGACCACATGGGCACTGGCAGCGCCCCTGACCACATGGGCACTGGCGGCGCCCCTGACCACATGGGCACTGGCGGCGCCCCTGACCACATGGGCACTGTCGGCGCCCCTGACCACATGGGCACTGGCGGCTCCCCTGACCACATGGACACTGGCGGCGCCTCTGACCACATGGGCACTGGCGGCGCCTCTGACCACATGGGCACTGGCGGCGCCCCTGACCACATGGGCACTGGCGGCGCCCCTGACCACATGGGCACTGGCGGCGCCCCTGACCACATGGGCACTGGCGGCTCCCCTGACCACATGGGCACTGGCGGCTCCCCTGACCACATGGGCACTGGCGGCCCCCCTGACCACACTGCAAAAGCTGAAGGTTCATTCGCAAACAGTGATTCGCTAACAATAGTAAGATTCACTTAGTCGAGTGAAAGTTAGGTATAGCACACTGCTGAGGGAAAAAGATAAATGTCGCAGTCTTGCAGAAGTCGAAGAGAAGCGCCCAAGTTTGGTCGTCCTGATATTCCGAAATAAGTCAATGTAAATGATCAAGTAAGCAGTGAAGACCATGTGATCGTTCTTATAGGAAACCATGTTAAAAAAAACGAGCCGGAGTGTATCCAGTGACGTTGTTGGAGTCTGACTCGTGGTAGCTGAAGATTGACCGCAAGTGTTCGTTACCTCTTTGTAGAGGTGTCATAA